>NDGN011489001.1:0-10757 GCA_002564285.1 Tympanoctomys barrerae | reverse complement strand
TTCCAGAGAGGGAAGAGCTCATAATTATTTTGTTGGTACATTTTTTTACTAACTAGAAAGTCTAGTCCCAGGCTTTCCAACTGCTGTTTACCATCCCCATGCCCATCACTGTGACAACCAAAACCCGCCTTACTGATTTTCCAAAGCTGCTAAGAAAGGAGCACTGTCCCTTTCCTGTCCCCTCTTGAGAATCACTGAGGCTGTAGCACAGCACCCACCACTGAATTCCACCCTAGTCAGACAAGAGAAAAATAGTGACTCTGAAGAGCCTTGGAATTGGCTGAGAGCTGGCTAAATAGCTCAGGCCCAGGAAACAAGGGTTCGATCCCCAGGCCTGCTGTGCAACCCCGGGCAGCACTGAGATGGCAATTGAAACTGGGCATGGTGGTGTATGCCTGTAATCCCAGCTCTTGAGAGGCTGCAAACAGGTGGATCACTATGAGTCCAATTTGTATAGTGAGACCCTGTAGACTCTGTACTAAATACATTTTTTAAAAACCCAATATGAAGTCCAAAATAAATTACAATTTTTAAACACTAAAATATGTACTGTTCAATATCTGTTTCCTCTAACTAGCTAATCTCTGAGTCATTTTAATTTTGATGTCTAAAACAACTCTGGCTTAGTTTAGGATGAATGGAGCTTTTTCAACTGTGACTGTTGGTTGGAAAAAGCCCTGAAAATTTCTGAAGTGGATCATGCAGCACACAGCATACTACAAGATAAGGACAATTTCCTACAAACACTTCACAGAAGAAGTACAAATGTCAACAAATGCATGAAAAAATGTTCAGCATTGCTGGCCATTAGATAAAAGCAAAGTAAAACACCATGAGATTTCACCTTACTCAACAGAAAGAATGACCAACAGAAAAAATATCCAATAATAACAAATTCTGATGAGGCTGCAGGAAAAAAGGAATGCTTCAACATTGTGAGTGGGAGTGTATCCTTGTATAACTACTATGGAAATCAGTGTGGTTGATTCTACCAAAAAAAGTGAAATTAAAAATCCCATTTCTCCCTGCTGTTTGCCCTCTAGATTTCTTTCCACATGAGAATAAGGCACTGTATTCCAGTGACTAGTGCACACCCATGGTTATAGCAACACTATTCATAGTAGCCAAATCACACAAGCAGCTGTATGCCCATCAGCAGATGAGTGTATAATGAAAATGTGGTTACCACATAACACCACAAAATGGCATTGCACTCTGCTGTCAAAGTAAACTTGAGTCCTCTGTAGGAAAACTGATGCATCCTGAGACTATAATGTTAAGTGAGATAATTCAGATACACAAGATTAAATATGGGATTGTTTATTTTATTTGAAAAACCAAAAACACAAATAAAGAGCACAAACAAAACAGACACTAGGAAATAGGGAGACAATTTTCTCACAAGGGAAGGAGACCAAGAGGTGGAGGGAGCAGTGATGGAGGGGCCCTCAGGAGATGAAAGTGGGCTAAGATATGTTCTGTATGCATGCCATCTCCACACCAGGAACTCAACATCATGCACTGCAAACATGGGCTGATACAAGAAGACTGCAGGTCTACAGCTTTAGTAAGTTGGAAGAGCTCTAGACAATGTGCAACTTAGAGTTGGGAGAAAAACATGATACTTACTAAATATGGAACTTGAAAAGGGTAACTTTGGCCAAACAAACTGATTTTTGTGAGCATGTATGTAGGTAAATGTGATTCTCAAAAGTAAATTTCATCTCATAAAGAAGTCAGAAAATGACATTTTAACTATCACGTAATCCGACTCTTTTATTTTACACACAAAGATGTGAGGTTTACCTTGAGAAATGAAATTGGCTTTTCTCAAATACTAATGCTAACCATCCATCACAAAATTAGAGAAGTCTTGTAATTAAGAAATGAGTCTTAGTAGAATCAGAAAATAAGAATTATTACTTCCCTCCAAGACATGTCTGGTATTTTAATTTGCTTTCTTTGCTTCTTGGGGATCTTTTTCAATGCCTATTGAAACAGGTGGTATGTGTTTCCTGATTTTTTCCCCTCCCACAAAACCAAGAGGAAAGAAATTTAAATATCTTCCAAATTCAGATATCAATAAAAGTGGCTTTGCCACTGTATCCAGTAAGTTGTTCAATACTATAAAAAAAATGTTGCATGCTGACTTGTTGACTTGGGAATAACCAGTTAGCTGCAATATCAGTTAGATGTGAAATCTTGACTGGCCTTCCAATTTCTAACTTGATTGTTTGGTTGGGTGGTTGGTTGCTTGGTTGGTTGGTTGGCTGACTAGTTCATTGGTCCTTCCAAATTTAGCCTATCTAGTATTTTTAAATAAGAAGGTCCAATCTCTAATGCCTGTAAGCTTGGATAAATTTTTGAAATTGTATTTCTTCTGGGAAAGAGAAAAATCTTCAAGACACAGTTATTATTCCACTAAAGAGTCAACCAGCAAAGACAGATACACTGAAACAAACATGTGTCTCAAATAATCAGTCAAGCAATCAGGAATAAATACTTCTAAATCCCCAAGAAGGAGGCTCCCAGTTGAAGTGGCTGGACTGCAGCTTTTCTTCTAGGTTTTGCATCCTGGGTGTGAGGTGGCCTGGCTCTCACTCAGCACTAGTAGCTGTGTGGACACACAGTACTCATGACCAAAGCTAAGGAAAGGAAATCAGAGCAGAAGCCAAGTTAAGAAAAGTCACAGCAACAGATAAAGACATTAATGTGCATTTAATGAATATGGTGAAGAAAATAAAGGAAATGATGGAGAAAGCAGATTAAATGATGGCAAACTTTCATCAGTACTTATAATCCATAAGCAATTTAAGTGAATGAAATGTAAGTAAAAAAATAAATAAATAAATAAAGTCGACATCTCCACATGGCAAAAGACAGAGTTTGAGAACTAGCTGAGTGGTTAATAGAAAAATATTAAAACTGAAATTTAGGAAACTACATTCTCCTAAAACTAACAAAGTTAACAAGGACATTAGATAGGATACATTTTTAAAATGGAATTAAATTCCTCTATGTTATCAAAAGCAACTAAAACATGAACTTGAAAAAAAAAATCAAATCTCAACACTGGCATGGGGTTCCCTGTACATGAATGAGAGCTGTTAAGCCACCTCTGGAAAGGTGGAGAAGGAATGACAAAGATGAAGGTGTCCTCCTGCCAACTTAACAAGGCAACAGAGCCAGAAGTACCAGCCCAAGCCTCCGAGCATAGGATGCCCCACCCCACCAGCCTTCTGTCCCATGCCTGCACTGCCCTGATGAAAACTTGCCTTCCTCTGCCTCCTGGGAAGCTGCTGCTTTCCTTTCTGTCACTGGCCATCCTTGAATACTGCTCCTGAGTCCTCCCTCTGCATGGGCTGCTTGAGTGTAAATGTGCATCTCTTTCATGCCTGCTGTTTGCTCGCATCAGGCAAATTTCCTTTGATTTTCTTCTTGTTTCCCTGGTTTTTGGCCCAGTATTGGTGCACATGGCTATGTACCAGGTGGTTGAAAACTGTGGGGAATGTTTAGTTTCCTTTACAGTTTTATTATAGTAAAATGCACATTCAAAATATTGTAACACACGCTCATGTCATTGTTCTTGCCACTCCCTGCAGCACCTTGGAGTCCTCTTTCCTGGGAGTCTTCAGCTGTGCTGTCCTGTCTGCCCTGATGTCCTGAATGGATTCAAACATTGTCCTTTCATGGTCATTGTGACTGTGGGGAAGAGCCAGAGGTCATACTGTGCCAGATCTGTTGTATAAAGTAGATGAAGTCACAGTGTCTGCTTTTAGGAGCCTCCTTTCTTTTGAGTGCAGTCATTGAATTTGTTGTTCCATCTCATAAGGACACTCATGAGCCAAGACTCAAGAGCCTCTCCAGAAAGTGGTGCAGATGACAGCACGAGTGAGTTCAAAGCAAGGAGAGGGCTTTGAGGAGGACTCAATGTGTTGTCTAGTATAATACTTTTAGTTAATTTCCCACCAACTCTTTGATCATACCTCACACATCTCCATGGTGTAATTCTCCATGGGCCAACATTACTGAGTGACAGGAAAGACATTAAGATTCCAAAACAGCCTCCAGAAGCCAAGGCTCATTGGCTTTCTCAGAGCCAGAGAGATCTTTTAAAAGGTTCTTCTAAAACAATTGGTCCCATCTTGGTGAGGCATTTTGTTCAGTCGTGTCCATACACTAGATTTTACACTTCCTGGACAGGCTGAGGCATGTAGAAATTTGACCATAGGATCACTAAACTGAAGTAAGGTAATGCTCTTTTGTGTATGGGCTTAATTCTTAGGCTACACTTAATGAGAAGTATCTCCTTGGGCTGTTTCCTTAAAATTCCTTGGCCTCAGCTACTTTATATATAAAATGGTTATAATGCTACCTACTACCTAGTAATGCTTGCTTAGAAGGATTGCTATGAGAATTCAATGAGAAAATGCTCATAAAGCACATAGTATATTGTCTGGCAGAACATAGTCTTAAAAGATAATATAAACCAAATGAATCCTGGGATCCTGTAGGTCTCCCATCTCCAAGTTATATCACATTCAAAATTTTTAAAAAGAATAAACAAAAAAGTAGTAGTTTACTATCACCAACAACTCCATAGAGGAAGCACAGTTCAGTTGATCCCAACTGGACAATGCTTTAACATACCATTTTTACAGAGAGTAGAATGGTGAATCGGGGCTTTCCCACTGAGTAACATTCCTAGTCCTTCATTTGCATTTTCATTTTGATTGGTAGGTGGAGTCTCACTGAGTCACAGCATTGCCCAGGCTGGGCGCCAGCTTGAGATCCACTCAGTCCAGACACCCTGAGAGCTAAGATTGCAGACACACACAATTCCTCGTTGCTTAAGTCTGAGAGGGCACAGGTGTGCTCTGCATTCCACAGAAGCCATGCTTTACATTCTAAACTCTGCTCAGAATCCTGAACTATGAGCTGGATGACATCAGGAAGCTTCAGCTCCCAGCAAACTTCAAACTAAAGAGGAGAAGCTTCCTATCATCTACAGGGCCCTGCTTGCTACGCAGTGATGTTCAGTAGGACAGGAGTATTAAATGTATTTTCACTCTATAATGAGTTTCTAAGGACATACCCCATTTGCATGCTGAGGAGTATTTGCACTTAAAATCTCTACAGTTTCCTGAGAAAACACCTTCTTAAGGCAGAATCAATATACCTTACACTTTCTCCTTTGCCACAGATAGCCTTTAAATATCTTTTCCAGTAGTGACAATTCATTTGTAGGACTCCCTCAGTTCTCCACTGCCCAAGCCCTCTCTGATACCCATGATGTCGCCTTTTCATTTCTTGTCTCCAGCTCCACCAGCTCCTGCTACCTATTCACTTATTTAAGGAGCCACTGAGCCCCTACTGCCAAATGTTGGGTATGAGCGGTGAGCTGGATGCGTGTGGTCTTTGCTTTTTTAGTCTTCCCCTCTTTATATTTGCAGATTTTTCTTTGTTTCTCCATTCATTCTTTCAAAGAGGATGTTCCAGCCCTTGAAACTCAAAAAAACAAGGAGTAATCTACCATTCTTCTATCATAAGCCTGTCTGAAACTTGCCTTTGAAGGCTAACACCTGCTGTCTTTGTGTTACTTAGCACAGGGACCAAGTAACATATTTTTAAAATGATCTTCAGCCTCTTTTTACAAGAGTCAGAGAGAAAAGAAATCCCAATGTGCACCACAGAAGACTAGAAGAACTGGTGAGGAGAAATCAGAGCCACAGCCAGTGCCCCGGCACACAGACCTCATCTATGCCGCCCTAACTTGGTGTGAGGCTCCAGCTGCCTCATGACTTGCTAAGCTTTTAGAGGTCTGTGTCTTGTTTCTCAGACATCGAATAAAGTGTAAATTCGTGGATGCCAAGGCCTTAAATATCTTAAAACACCTATGTTGGTTGGGAAAATAAGAGAAGGCCACAAAACAAGGTCAGAATGAAGAAGGAGAGGAGTTAAAGGAAGAAAGAGAGGAGTACAAATCAGATGCAAGTGATGCAAGGACAGCCAGACATTCTTTAATAATCAAAGGAAATCGTCCAAGGCCTCCTTTCAGATCTGGCACATCTGCCTGCAGAAGGCTTTTCAGGGCCAGCCTTAAACTATCCTCTGATGCCTACTTAGAAATTAATGCAAAAGCACTTAATGAGCACCAAGGGCTCTCATTCTGTGCATCCATAGCAGAGCAGAGAACAGAGACACCCCCTCCCCTGGAGAAGGACAGTAGGGCCCTCTGAAAGATCCTTATCTTTCCCTGAGAGGGAAACGGGAAGCACGGACTTGATGTAAAATAAACAGCTCCTGTTTATCCTTATGCATTTGTTGTTTCTTTCTCTCCTTGTGTATGTGCTACAATTCTTTCCAAACTAATTACCTAATTACAGATGGTGAAAGCTTTTAAAGGATTAAACTGAGATCCTCACATGCAATGTGGAGGTAGAGATGTTTATTAACTGCTCCACTGAAAACAGCATCCAGCCCCTTTCACAGCCACTGAATCATTCATCAATCTGCCCCCTGCACCCACATGTTTAACCAGCATTAATCCCTCCAAGGTACCACTAAATACTACCGGCCATTTAGCCTAAGCCCTTAATTAATCACATTAGCGGTTATGTGCTGGCCCTCTTGTCTCCTGCATAGTGCTCACGTAATTTCCTGCAAAATGAACAGGAGCACACATTTCTATCATTGGTTCCAGGGCACAAGGCCCATGCACCCCATGAAACCTTTCAAACTGGAGCCACCACCATTCCAGACAAGAGAAGTAAAGGGCAGCTATTTTTATTTTGACATATAGATGTGGCTGATGTTTTTTTTCTGTGCTTGTCTTGTAGAGGACAAGACAAGATGTACACAAGGAAGAACTGACTGCTCAGAAACATGACTGCTCAAATCAGAAGTCCTTCTCTTGTTCCCACAAGGAATGCATTTGTCACAGAAAGCCAGATTACACCGCAGGAATAAACTACTCCAAACCCTTGCTGGCACAACATCAAGGTTGTGTCTCACATAGGCAAACGCTGGGTCTGGGTGCTGCTCCTGTGGCTTCTCCGCAGTTGTCTGCTTCACCTGCCTGCCCCTCAAATCTCAATGTAACTTTTCCTGCTGAAGCGAGGACCTGAGAGTCGGGCAGAGATTTCTGTCTCTGCCTGGGGTGACAAAAACCACTTACCAGACTGATCATAGAGTCCTGCTAGACAGCAAGAGGACTAAGATGCATAGACTTCTATGTACCCAGAGGCAAGAGGAAGCAGATGATAATCACTACTATTAATCGGTATCTAAGAAGACCTATGCCACTTGTCTTGCCTTCAACTACTTATTGGTTATGAATGACCATATTGCACTACGATGAATGCGAGCATCCTGAGAATTTCCCATTGTCTTATCTCATTTAATTCTATCATACTTTATATGTATTACTTTCTATCCTAGAACTCATGATAACCCTGATTAAACCATGAGTTTAAAGGAATTTGGTGGGACAGTGCTCAACCTTACCACACATGCTTTTCTACTATATAAGCTCTTCATGTTAAACAAAAAAGAGAGAAATGTATCATGAGAATTTTAGAGTGGATTTTCATTTGCAAACATAATATTGTTTTGCTTACATGATTTTCTTCTCCGTTTTTTGTAACTTGGTGTGTGTGATGGTTTAGATCTAGATGTCCCCCGAGGAGCCCCTTGCATTCACGGGGAGGGCTTTAGTTCTGCCCTGCTCCTCTCTTCGGCCACTTCCTGCCTGCCCTGCCTTGAACAGCTCTCCTCTACCAGGGCAGAAAGGCCTGGGAAGCAGCTGACCATGGACTGAAATGCAAGCCCACACAAACTTCTTCTCTTTAAATTGTACCAGGTACTTTCTCTTGGGTGGATTGGGCAGCAGGACACAGACATAGTTCATCTTGAACATTGGAATACCTTTACCCTCCACTTCCTCCTTGCTTCTGCTTCCTTTCCCCATATCTAAGATCTGATTTTCTCCTGCCATCAGTCCTTACATGCTTCATAGTTTGTTCGTCAAGAGTCAAGATTATAAAATCTTTCTGAGGCAATGCATGTGCGGGATCTTTGCTCTCCAGTACCTGCCACGATTCCAGGAGTCTCTGCTCCCTCTTCACATCTGCAGACTCCTTGAAGGTTAAGACTGTGTTGCTAAACCTTGCACCGTCCAAGGCCTCTCCTGAGTGGCTCGTACTGCCAACAGGACAAAACTGATGAGGACAACTTAGGAAAAGCTGGTGTGAAGGAGCAGAAGTCCTGCTAGAGATCGTGTGCAGATGTCAGTCCTTAGGTGAGGGGATTAAAGCCAGCTAATCCAGTGTTGCATTGGTGACCGGGAGGTCCAGAGAAAGAAGGCCAGCAAACATGACAAGAATACTGGAGAGAGTAGCACCACCACAGAGACAAATGCTAGGAACACCCCATTGTCTGCCCTTGGAGGGAAGGGAGAGAGAGAGAAAGCAGGAAAAGTAGGAAAGGGTTTGGCTAGGAAGAGATTTTTTTTATATTGACAGTAAAGCCCACAGGGAACAAAAGAGCAATGAAAAATTGAGAAGTCTCATTGTTTTTGCTTTTTAGAGAGGGTCTTGCTATGCAGACCAGGCTGGCCTTGAGCCCACAGTGATCCTCCTGCCTCAGCCTCCTGAATCCTGGGATTGGAGGTGGGAGCCACTGCATGGCAGTGAAGTCTCATTCTTGAATTGCTTCAGTCACCTGGTGGCAACAGCACCCAGTAAAAGCCTCCATTAAGCGCCTACCTCTACCCTGGTGCATTACCCACTTTTCATACACTAATATTTTTTAAAAACTGCTTTTGAAAAATGTTCCATTAAAAAATGGCCACAGAAAATCTGTGTAATGATCGATTCATTTTGTCAACAATGAATTTGAGGTATTTAAAAGTTCAGCTAAGCAACTCAGGAGGGGCCAAGTGTCCTCACTTTGTAAACATCCCCAGCCTGTGCAAGTGAGAGACACACAGACAATGTGGGTGTGGATGACCCCTGACCCCAGGATGGATAGCCTACGTACAGTGAAAGGGAGATGAGGCAGGACCCTGGTTCTTCGGAGGGCTCCAGTCTTCAAGCCTTGATCATAGGTTCTTCGGTACTCCGTGAGAGACCCATCGGCCTCCTGATCCAGCCCTGCACAATGGGCTCCAGATCTTGGGCTGGACCTTCCAGCCTCCAGAGTGCAGATGTCCTCTGCACACTTCCTTATCCAGCTCTGTGACCGCCCATCGTAAACCAATCTTGTAATTGCTTACACATTTGTATATCTTGTGTTATATCTGTTTCTATAGTAAACTCTCTGACACTGTCTGCAGTGTATGTAGTAATAAATAAGTCCAATGTAATCCTCTGAGGGCCGGGGAGATAACTCAGTGGAATAAGTGCCTGCCCGGCAAGCACAAGGTCCTGAGTTCAATCCTTGGTACCACCAAAAAAAAAAAAAGTAATCCTCTGAGTACCTGGAACTCAAGTTATGGCAACTGGAAATGTCCTGGTATTCCTGCTTTCCCTTTTCCCCCATAAAAGCAGCATCCAGACATTGTGCTCATGCTGTTGTCTCCTAGATCCCAGCATTATCGTGCTAATTATGAAGCTTTTCATGCACTTTCCTGCCTAACTAGGAAAGTGCCCTAACTGGTAGACATTCACAATGCCACTTTAGAGATGAGGCATGAGGACATCAGAGTGCCACAAGCAGCCCTGGGCTCCAGCCCATCTGTCCTGCAGCTCCAGTCTTTGTCCAAGGCTGCACAGGGCTCCCTGTGAGATTTCTGAGCCAGCACAGCTCTCCGAGAGCACTGCAGGGTTCCTGTGTACATCTAAGCTAGGCCTCTGTTTTTGTGAGGCCTGTTAAACTCGGCTGGAAAAAGAAAAAGGAAAGGAAAATGTCAATGCAGGTCACCAGAAGAGGCCTGTGCAGGGACATGCTGGCTTCTGGTGCATCGCTGTCAAGGGGCTATGACTGATTTCTGTCTGAATAAGTGTTGCCTTCTAGAGAAAGACAGAATCTCAGAAATTATCCTGGTAAGTTCTTCCAAAATGGAAAGAGCAAGAAACTCTGGCCTACCAAGGGGAAGTGACTTTGCCAAGGTCACACAAATGTGAAGGTCACCGGACCAGGGAAGCAGATTCTCCACCTCTTCAAGCACCAGCCAGCTCAGCCCATGGTTTTCTTCTCTCTCTGCTCAACTCAGGTGTTCTGCACCTCCTTCTGAAGAGGCCAGCTCACTCTGGGACTAGATAAAGCAACAGCCAGGTACGGTAGTGCATACCTGTACTCCCAGCTAAGTGCTGAAAGATAGTGGTGAGCTTGAAACCAGCCTGGGTTATAAAGTGAACTCAAGACCAGCCTGAACTGCATAGCAAGACCCTCTCTCAAAAGGCAAAAACAAATAAATAAAAAGAAAAGTAGAGAAAACAACAAAAATGGGTTCACTCTTTTCCCTAAACCCAACTTTGTGGCTGGAGTATCCTAATCCACACAAAGGCAGCTCACCGTTCTCTGGTGATGGACTCTCACACGTTTGGGCTGCACAGCTGTCTTCTGCTCATAAAGTACTCTACAGTTTGCAAAGCGCTTTCCTAGTGCTTATCACATGATCACCAGCAGACTTCTGGGAAGGGGAAGGCTAGTCATCGTGTGGGAAAAAAACTGCATCTTTATCAGAGAAAAAGAAATTGATGTCAGGCAAAGGAAATAACTCTCCCCAGTAGATATGACAGATGCATGGGATTTGG
>NDGN011488994.1:0-11060 GCA_002564285.1 Tympanoctomys barrerae | reverse complement strand
CCTCCACAGTTATCTCTTTAAACTACTGAAGTATTTTTGATTATTAGTTTACACAATCTCTTTTAGACTTGATTTAGTCTATGCAGTTTTAATGGCAGGTAAAATATTAGGAGCTGAGAAAACCACAAAAAAAAAAGCAGTTTGATAAAGTATGTCTCAGAAATAAATGTAATAATGCACAGAACATTTTTTTCCTTTTCTTTCTCCTTCACATTGTATCGCCACTCTGCATAATCTCTAGAAGGAGACACTCACGTCAGGGGCAATGACAATGTGTCCTCAGATAATTTTGGTGTAAAAGAGGTGGTTTTACTGAAGAGGTCGTCTTACTCAAGTTTGATTCAGAGGTGAAACCATGCGATTACTGAGGAGAAGCAAGGTAGGTGGTAATGGAGTGTATTTTTCTACTGATGCTGTCTGTGCACTGCTCTTTATGTGATATGCATCTACCTTGAAAAAACCAAGTACTGCATTAAAAAATGAATATTTTGATTTTTAAGTATGAGGTTCTACGGATATGATACATGTGCAAATGGTTAATGATTTATTTTTAGTATTTCTAGTAATTCCTTATGCTGAGATAAGTGTGTTCCTCACTTCTCCACCTCAGCCTCTGGATTTTTTTCATTTCTCTTCCCCTCACTGCTCTGGTCTGCATCTATTCTACGGCCTTAGCTTCTTTGTATGGACTCATGACACAGCCTTGGCTGGCTTCTTCCTGGATAAAGGACTCCTAAATTCTACTGTCCACTTGGCACCTCTACCTCAATATCTAGAGGTTGTCTCAAAGTTACTGTGTCCCAAACAGACAAGTTTATGGTAACTTTTCAGTTTTCCTCATATTATTAAATTATAACTCCAATTTTCCAGTTGTTTGGGCCAAAACCCAAACCAAACATCCTCTACTATTCAATTTTCCTTTTATTCCCTTGTTAATATTCTTGGACCTACCTTCTAAGTATAGTTAAAGACTTTCAATTTCTTAACATTTCCTAATGCATCCTTCTTGGGCTGAATTATTGCATTAATCTCTTAACTGGTCTCCACACTTGCTATTTGGCCTTCAACAGAACTTATAGAGTGATTCAAAAGCCTGATTTTCATCACATCTTTTTCCTGCTCATAACTCTTGACAGGCTGCATACTCTCCATTCATTTCATTGCTATCCTTCAGAATGCAGAATTTTCTAAGATTTTATATGGTGTGAGTCCAACATCTTTTTCATCTAAAAATCAGCCAGCTAACCACATCCTCTGATATGCTAGGCATGGTCCTTTGTCAAGGAGCAATGATCTGGTGTCTCATCTGTAGAAACACTCTTTTCCACATGTCCTTGCTCCTGGCATGAGTGTCTCCTTCTAGAGATTATGCAGAGTGGAGGTGGGAATGTGAAGAAGAAAGAAAAGGAAAAATGTTTTGTGCATTATTATATTTATTTCTCTGACCCATACTTTATCAAACTCTTATAAATACCAAGGGCAATAGGTACTTTATCCTAATTGTGTTTTTCAAGGTGAACAATAAGAACTTGGATGTGTTTCAAATGAGTCTGGCAATTTGGGTTTTCAGTCCACTCATGAAGGCACAGTGCTAGTGAGGCACAGGGAGAGAAGGTTTGAGCCTTTGCTGACTAGTTTAAGTCATTGAAACATTAAAAGAAGTTTGCTCTATTTCTGGAATATTTCTGGCCACAATCAGCAAGCCATTTGTAAAGGAACATCACTTGTCCTAGAAAGACTGAAGGATAAGTTATAGTTACTATAATATTTTTTATTAGCACTTTGGAAAAGCAACCAAAATATGTATGTTCTTGACATTGACATTGATTCTTCACAAAACCAAGAGAAAGGGAGAATCTGTGTTGGTGGCTTTCACAAGCACAGCCCTTCTCAGGTGAGCAGCATCTACTATTCCTCTTGCCTATCTGGCATTTTATTTTCTTCTGGTCTGTAATAACGTGGGTGTTGTGAATACTGATGGATTGATCCCATCTAAGACATATATACAACAGCTCAATGGGCGATAGTTTTTTCTTTCAAGAAAAGACATTTAAAGATGAAAAGCCTGAGTCTAGAGGTAAGACTGATTCTCTGAGGAATTTCAGATGTGACATTGGTGGTACTTCATTGCCACTCACACCCACAGATTCATTGGCCCTCTCTAGGTTAGCAGTGCTGCAGCCACCCACTCACTGCCCATTGCTGAGTGCCATGCCTCAGTGGGCAGCTTTGGACAATTATGTATTTAATGGTGTCTTCTTATTGTGTTTTAAATTTGAGTAAAATCAGTTTATCATTTCCTGGGGAAACAGAGAAATTATTTTGTCTTCTAAATAAATTCAGATTGCTTTCTGAAAGTCTGAGGGCTACAGCTCTGATCATTTATGTCTCTAAGCACACAACAATGGTGCATAGGTTTCATTCTATGTGCAGGGCTTGCTCATACACTCATATCTGTGATATGTGGTTGATCCTCCTGTTGTGTGATTTGTGATGCACATTTTTACATCATCATCACCTTTATCCTTGAAAGATAATGCGGGTAGGACATGAGCTTAACTTATTGCTAATAAATATTATTAAAACCTTTAGTAAGATTATGGAGAGGGGTTAATGTCAAATAGGAAAGCTTGCCACACCTTTATTTACATCTGTGTTGAAAGAAAATGCATTTTAAGAAGTATAAACAATTTGCTCATTTACTTTGGGAATTGGTTGCTGGGCATGGTAGTCCACATTTGTAATCCCAACATTCAATTGCCACGAGTTCAGGCCAACTTGCACTATAAAGTGAGCTCAAGTTCAGTCTGAAGTACACGTGATTCTATCTCAAAAAAGGGCTACTTACTATCCTATTTCAAATAACAAATAGCACTTTTTTTGAGATAGAGTCACAATATGCAACGTATTAATTATTGAAACTGTCCCACTAATCTGTTTTGAAACCGTCTCATTGCTATTTGTTTCTCAATAAAATTATAAAAAAATGTGCTACTTACTTTAGGAAATGAAAACAAGTGGATGAATTTCCCTTACTACAGGGAGAAGTGAGAGCTGCTACTGGTGCTATTTTATGAGAGTTCTACAGGATTGGTTTTACTCACACCACTCTCAAAGAAAGTATTTATGTGTAATAAAATAGAAAGTAAATATTTTTGTTAACCTAAGTCATTATCGAGTGCTTGCAACATGTTTGTCTCTGCAGATGGTTAAACTCAGTGTTGAGTAACTTTCAGGAGCAGACAAGGGTTTTGGGGAACTGAAACACAATGTGGAAGAGGACAACTCTAAGAAAAATGGTATAAAAATATCAAAAGGGAAATTTACAACATTATGTTTCCATGTGAACTTGTTACTAGGGCCTTTCTCAAGGATTTGAGAGGGCTAATGTGAATGTGGGGACTTGATCTTTATGCTTCATATTGCGGCTGGTAATTGTTTAAGAAAAGCAGTGATGATGTTATGTCTCAAGGTGGAAAAAGAGAGGCTTGGGGCATCCTGAACTCTGAAGGCCTCCAGCAGGAGCCTGCAGGTTTCATATGCTCATGTGCCAAATGTATAGGCAGTCACTTGAACTTTGTGTGTGTGTGTGTGTGTGTGTGTGTGTGTGTGTGTGTGTGTAACTGGGGATTGAGCTCAGGCCCTTGCACTTGCCAGACAAGAGCTTATTCTACTGAGCCATCTTCCCCGCCCTATTTTAGATAGTTGCTTGAGGGAGAAGTGCAAAGACATGGCTGTAGCTCTGGGGAGATGGGCTGGATGGAGCCTTCTCTACAGGGACACAATAAAGGCAGACTGGATGGCCTCCCTGAGCCCCTGACCCTGAACTCGATCACTAATCTTGACTTGGATATTGCACCACTTCAGCAGGGAAAAGCAAACTAGAAAAATAAGTAAAGAGAGTTTCCCTCTAAAACCAAGGGGAAACTGTTACTACCTTCCTTCCTGATCTTCTGAGGGAAACAAACATTCTCTTGTGAAGGAAAAATAATCCCAAATCCGTCTTATTCCAAGGATGGAAAGAGAAAAATGATTTAAAGAGTGCTCTCTTCCCTGTGAAATAAGTCCAATACTGTAGGCTGTGGCTGAAGCTGGAAATCAGTCACATGTGAGGGGACTAAGACAAAGTAGGACTAACACAATCCAGCTGGAGAGCAGGGTGGGCTCCTCATGCCAGGTAAGCAAGCTGTTCCAGCTTGCAAACAGGTTACTAGGCAGAAAGGGTAACATTATCATCAACTTCCTGAGAGTATACCGAAAGCTCTGCAGTCCTTGGGCAGTCCCTTTCCTCCCAGAGGGCTCCACCTGACCTCAGTGTGCCTGTCTTAGCTTCAGGTTTTCATCCCCTCACTATTTTTTCCTTGGGAACATCAAGAGCTGTGTCAGTTCACAACAAGACAGAGAAGGTAAGCATTGTATGGTTTCTCCAGCATGAGAGGCCAAAATATAAACAATTTGATGTGCAAAATAAAAAGACAAGGAGAGAAACAGGAAGGTAGACTCTGTGGAGTTGGGATGGGGGTCTGGAGAGGAGAGGAGGGTGGGATAGCAGCAGATGGGGAGCAAAACTGATCAAGAAGCCAGGTGCATTTATACCCACTCCTCAACTGAAGATAATTGCTGTGTATCATAAAGGTATGCAAATAAAATATTGTTAAGGAGGAATATTGCTCTCTGAGAAGGCACACATGACAGAGCAGGCCATGAAGGAGCAATCATTTCTATCAATGTTTTCTCTGCTCAGTTTAATGTCCCTCAGAGCATACATCATCTCTGAAATTGTATTTGTTTAGCTGACAGTTCTGTGCTTCCTCCAGAAGAATACAAATGCTCAAGTCTGTACTTTGTGTTTCTTGCCTACTGATCTGTGGCCCAGGGATTTAACCGACTGCCTGGCCTGTCATAGGCCCTCCTAACCCAAGTGTTCAATAGGTAAATGACAAGTATCCTAATGCTTTTCTAGGCCTGCAGTGATGGATCTGGGGAGAGAATGCTTCTCACAACATCTGGCAATATGTCTCCTCATGTTCTGCCTCATTGAAACTGCTCCCAGTGGCGTCACTTTGACTTAGAGTCACTCAGATAACAGACTCAGAGCAGGGAACAGCAAAAGAGTTCATAAGTCTCACATTTACTGCCTTCATCATATAAAGCACACTTTTAGAATAAAGTTCCCTGCAGCTTATGTATTCATGTGTTTTATCTTCTGGAGTTTTCTTCCCCGTGTGTCCCACTATTAGCTCTGGTTTTCCCATTATGCTGTCTGCAGCCCCAGGATTGCTTTGGAGTTGCTCCTGGGCTTTGGGGAAGCATGAAATGTTGAGTGATAAGAAGAGTTCAGGCTGGCTATTGTCACTTTTGACAAGAGTAGCTCTGCTTTTTGTTTTATATCTTGATAGTCTCTGTAAGATTTGATTTGATGTTGGAAAAATGCAAGCACCATTAATTTCTGACATCATTATTTGGTTGTGAAAATCCCAAGTGCTTCCATGTAGTTTTCAATGTCTAAGTGCTCCCAAAGATCCTGTAGATGTGGATGTTTCTTCCCACAGTGTTTGGTGTTTATGCATGAAACCCAATTAGCTATGTAATCATATTCCATGAGTAAAGCAACCATAATAACTTATCTTTATTTATCTGTCTTGTGACCACAAGTAAGCCATGATTAGTACCTGGAGAAAGCCCAAATCCCTTTAAACTCTTCCCTAGATATTAACAAACACATGCAGAATGGAGAATTTTACAGTATCTAGCAGGAAAACTTTAATCTAAGGGAAAATCACTAGGCAACAGAGTAAGAAACTTTATCTATTATGATTTTAAGTTAAGATGCAATTCTGGGACTTAGCCGTGCAAGTTACAGACCTTTGTCAAAGACTCTGGCTCTGGCAGAAGGTCTGTCTTCATCCTTTTCCAACTGCTGTAACAAAATTCTTGAGGCTGGATAATGTATAGAGAAAAGAGGTTTATTTAACTCATAGTTTGGAGGCTGAAAGTCCAATGTTGGGCAGCCCATTTGTCTCTCTTTTGTGGTGGATGGCATCATGGCAGAAGCATGCTTGAGAGGGAGCAATCAATGGCAAGATCACAGCCAGATGGAGAAGAAAGGCCATACTTGTTTGCTTAGCATACACCTCTCATAAAACCTACAAGGTGTAATAAGAACTGTATCACTCTAAGAGCATCACACCCATACACTTCCTACTAATCATCACTTGAAGCCCCACTAGTGCTTACATCACGCTGGGCACCAACACATGAACCTCTGGGGGTCAGGCTCAGATCATATCCTACCCAAGCCAGGTCCTTGAAATTCTAGTTAAGCCTTTCCCTTTGAAACAAATACCCAGTACTTTAGGAATTCTATTTTCCTACATAGCCTTAAAAGGCAAAGTTGAAAAATTTTCCTAATTTGCCAGTTTAGTTATTTATATAGTATGATTCAGTTTTGTTCATCAGTAGCTCTAGCTTGATTGCAGCATAAAAAATAGTTACCCGAACCATGAACATTGTGAACTGATTGTTGTATTTCTGAGATATTAATTATTCACATTGAAATTACAATGATTGAAGAAATATGCATTAGCAGATGTGTGTGTGTGTGTGTGTGTGTGTATGTGTACACTTGAAATCAAATGCTTTAAAATAGTTGCTATTCTTGATATATATAAAAGATAAAGCGCTACCAACTTGCCAATTGCTGGGATGCCATAACTGTTTCCTCTTAGCTGCACGTTGTATTCTGTACCATCCATTCCTTTGTCATTGAGGGAGTCACTGACTGGTCATTTTTAACTCAGAAGATTCTACTTTTCCTATATGTTGTACTCTTGCAAATTGTATTTTACTCGTTATATTGGCCTAAATTGGAAAGTATAGAGTCATAAAACAATCCCTTTATAAACATGTTGTCAAATACTTTTGGTGATTCCTTTCCTAAGCAAATAGCCCATAATAGTATTTAAATGAGACTTTTTATTTATTTACATCACTACTGTCTGTGTTCTCTTCCAAGCATTGCATAAGCCCCTGATTGTAGAAGTCCAGGCAGTATTGAGTTAGCATTTCACATTTGCTTGTGCTTGTGAGGGGTGGAGTGACCAATCCTGTGGGGCGCCAGCATCACAGATTTTCCTTGTCCTCCTCATGTAAAGAGATGGGACAAAAGAATGAGTTAGGCACAAGTCAGAACTGCCAGAGAACAGAACACAGGCAATAGCGGGCTTAGAGGCCTTCTGGGGGAAAGGCTGAGACAGCAGAGACTGGAAGCCAAATTAATTCTGAGAGGAGACAGGGCAAGATATGCTGGAGTTGGACAGAGCCCCGGGGGAGCATGAGGATCACTCTGAATGAACCTGCAATGATAACCTACAGTGAGGCTGGAAACCAAGTTCACGAAGCTGGTCACAGAGATAAGGAAGAGATGACCATGAGGAAGGCTGAATCTGGGGAGATGGGGTGGGGGAGCAAAGAGCTGTGGGGTGCATAGAAAAGTGAATATCTGGATGCCTAGGGGTTGTGTTTGTCACTAGTCACCACTCATGTCTGTTCCTGAGAAAGATAGGACCTGTGCCAAATACCTATAATCAAATATGGCTTCTGTGTCCATCTCTAGATTTTGTTTACCCTTACCTGCTCGCTTTCCTTGTAGCTCTCTTACTTATGTTTTTGTTCTCTCATATTCTATGAGACCACAAAAATACAGTTACTGTAATTCAATCATTACTGTCATAGATATATTAAAGCCAAAGAATGACAATATTAGACTCAGTAAAATACATGAAAAACAGTGCAACAAATAAAGGGCATGTGTTGGATTGACAACTGGTTGGATTGACAAGTGCATGTGTTTCAGGGCATGTGTTGGATTGGCAACTGGTGGTCAACTTGTAACACCCAGCTGAACTGAATAGGCATGGTTTTGGGTGTCGAAGGCCCACTTTGTTGCCAACAACATGGAAAGGAGAACTGGAGAGGAAGAAGTGATGCTGTTGATTCTCCTGGAGAAGCTTGGTACACTAGTTTTCCTGATATAAACTTGGCTATTTTCATTGTTGGGAGAGCTCAGGACCTTGTTGTTGCTGATGATGGCTGTGGTTTACTCTGGGGGAGCTTGGGTCCATACTTTGAGCATAATTTCCTGGATCCAGGGCAGATCGCTCAGCCTGCTGCACAGATCCATATGCCACTGGTACAGACTTTCTAGCTTGCACTACTGACATTTGGGTTTTCCCAGTGCAGATCCATAAAATAGACATACATGAGATATTGTCATGGGCTTCACAGCTCCAGATGGACTCATGGGAGGCATTGTCATGGGATTTAGGTCTTTAGCTGGACTTGTGTAGGATATTGCCATGGGATCCAGGCCCTCACCTGGATTCTTTGGACCTTTAGTGTGTGGACAGATTTTACACACTCTTTTATTTTTAACTTTAAGGTGATTATTATAAAATAATCCTTTATTTCTTTTTTGTATTTTAGGACAGATTCCACAGGGTCTCACTGCATAGACCAGACTTATAGTGATCCTCCTGTTTACAGCCTCTCAAGTGCTAGGATTACAGGCGCATGGCCCATACCCAGTCTCAATTGCTGTCTCAGCGCACCGCAGGGGTGAGGCTGGCATGGCAGGCCCAGGGATGGAACTCCCTGCCTCTGCATCTGCCTTCTCAGGTGCTTTAATCTTCTGAGCTATTTGGATGGCCCTATAAAATAATCCTTTAACTTATGTGTGTTGTATTAAATTGTTCCCCTTGCAAATCTTGACTACAACAGAGTGATAATGGAGACAAAGAAAGATGGAGACATGATAGCAATTCAGAGAAGACATCCAAGGAAGGAATGATTGAATTTGCTATGGGCCAGACACCAGTCTAGAGCAGCTCTTTGTAGCTTTGACCCTGAAGTTGTGGTAGAAGGCTTATATGGTCTCCATTTATAAAACGAACAGATACTCAGAAAGGTGGAGTAACTCGCCCAAGGCCATACACTAAACTGGCCAAACCAATGTTCAAAGCTGGGTGTCTCTGGCTCACAGAATTCTTTCTACTTCCTTCTGGGGAAATTCTCTATTTTAATAGAGGGTGTTTTAGTTAGTTTTCTCATTGTTGAGACAAAATACTTGATAGTCACAAGTTAAGGGAAGAAAGCTTTATTTAGCTCATAGTTTGTAGAGGTTTCAATCCATTATCAGCTAACTGCAAGGCAGGATGGCATGGAAAAGGAGAAACAACTCATGGTGGGCAGAAGGTAGTGAAAGAACAGCTCTTTCTATCTGTTATGTCTTATCTAGGCTACTTAGGGTGGGCAGCAGTCATACCCTTAATCCTAGTGTCCTTGAGCCTCCCATTACACCATGAATCAATCTTAGCATTACATACTATAGATCCAGCCACCACTGAAAAATCCCCACCTATGGCCACATGAGGATTTGGGGGAACATCTAAACACAAATCATAACAGACGCAGTGTCTTTTAGAGCCCTCATAGTCATTTCTTTCTTAATGCTATTTTCAGTGGTATTGACTGAAAGCACAGTTATCAGTGCAGTTTTCTAGACTTACCTTTGGGACTTCTATATGTTCTCTAGAATTCTTCTTTCTTGACACCCTTCTCTCAATTTTAATATTATAAATGGAATAGTATAAATGAATGAGAGAGGTTTTGATGAGCAGTAATATAAGACAGGCTGTTTGTAATTACTCTTGAATATATAACCTGCTTCTTCTTCATTAGAGCTGGATTTAATTTTTAAGTCTTCTGTTGTTGCAGGAAGAGAACTGAGGTATGCACTGTTCTTCTTGGTGCCTCTGGTTTCAGCAGGAGGGCATTTATAGAATCTGAGAGGAGATGAGAAAGCTGCATCCAAAGTCCCCAAGTCTGGCAGGGTTAGCAGGTGTGAGCTGCTAGGAAATTGCCAAGAACTATTGAGATTTCTGTGTCTCATCCAACAAGCTGTTGACTCAAGAGGTCCAAATCTAACTGTACTGGGGAATACAAGTGATGCTTGGCTGAAGTTGATACATCAAAAACCATAAGAAGTCATTCAGAGTCTCATTTTGAAAAGTGCTGCTACATGAGGAGAGCCAAACATTCTATGTGGAATTTAAACCACCATGGATCTAGATTTACCACATACACCTGTAAGCAATGCCATCTAGAAGTGTTTATGTGCCTAGGCAGGAGTTCAGCCAGAAGTGGACTTGAGATTTTGTGGCTTCCGAGTGCCAGAGGGTGTTTAAAATCACCTTTTGCTCATGTCTGTTTAGGGTGCACTGGTTTATTCCTTGAACATAATGACTGAGCACCTAGCATGTGCCATAATCTATGTAGGAGCTGAAAAGATAAAGCTAAAAAAAACCCACACATACTTCTTACACTCAAGAATCTTGCAGTCTACTAAAAGAAAAACGGTAAGAAAAAAAAAATAGCAGAAATATGTAGCTCTTAATGGTGAGTGATTTGAAGAAAATGATGGCCAGGCTTCAAGAATGTAGGAGGTATGATCAGAATATATGAGGAATATTTTAACTTTTTAAAAATGTATTACACAAAAAGATACGCTGCCACTAATCCTCCTCAGAATGGTCCCCCTCCTCTGAAGCACACTTGTCCCGTTGTTCTTGCCACTTTCAGAGGCAGTTCTGGATGTCCTTCTTCATGACTCTGTAGTTGCACCGTCATGGCTACCTCGATATTCTGAATCTATGTAAGACAATTACATTCCAAGGTCATTCTGACTTTGTGACAGAGCCAGCCAGAAGTTACATGGTACCAGATCTGGCAAATAACATGCACCAGGATATTTTCTAATGCTTTTGCAAGGCTGCCTTTCTTTTAGCATCAGCATTTATCATGTTTTTAAAAAGCCACTCATAAGAAAGAATTTCCAGAACTGCTTATCTATCTATCTATCTATCTATCTATCTATCTATCTATCTATCTATTCGTACCAGGGATTGAACTCAGGACTTTCCATTTGCCAGGCAGGCATTTAAGACACTGAGTTATCCTCTGACCCTCCAGAACTGCTTCTGAAAACAGCAAGAATGATAGGA
>NDGN011488963.1:0-20540 GCA_002564285.1 Tympanoctomys barrerae | reverse complement strand
TTTTTTTTTGTGGTACTGGGGATTGAACTCAGGACCTTGCGCTTGCCAGGAAAACACTTATTCTACGGAGCTATCTCCCCAGCCCTAAGAGTCTATATCTAGCATATATTATTTTATAATCTTTGTCACTCCAGCAAAGCACATTCAAAATGTGAATTATCTCTGTTTTTATTTAAAAATAAAAAAATTTTCAGTACTACAGAGCTCTGATGTAAGGAAAGTCAAAGATAGCATGAAATTCTATTAGAACTAAAATGACATAACAATTTTCTTCCAGAAATTACTAATGTAAAAAGAAAGGCACAGGGCAGAGTATTTACTAATACTAATTCTACCTGGAGAGTGTTAAGAGCAGATAATGACATTAAGAAAAAGCTAATCCTTGAATCACAGTATGCTGGTGAAAAACCTGATGACTTGTGCAGACTGCGAATTTGTAAGAACTTGCTGGGAGAGGCTCTGAAAAATTACTACTTAAGTATTCTTATTCCTGGTATTTTTCAAATCACTAGAAACAATCTTAGGAGATAAATAAACTGTAAGATACAAATTTATTCTTTTTTTTGTCTTCCAGTTTTTACTGTAATTTCAGCATGAAAAACAATTTTTTTTCTCTATATGATTAATGACCTAGATAATCAGAAGGAATTCTCAAGTGCAAAATGTAAGATCACAAAACTTTCTTAAATTTTGATTTAAGGCACTGGGTAGATAGCTCAGAGGCATAAGCACCTGCCTGCCAAGTTCAAGGCCCTGAGTTTGATTCCTGGTACTAAAATAAATAAATTAATTAATCACTTAATTAATTTTGCTATGTTTTAAAAGTTGTTTTAATAAACTTTTAGTTTCAATTCACATTCTACATACTAAAATACAAATGTTAACCTCAGAATTAGTCTGTTATCTATTTTCTTTTAATTAGGTGGCAAGTTTATAAATATAATTAGATGTAAGACGGTGGTTATTTTTATATCTGGTGCAACTGCATTGGCTATAGCTTTCTATATGCTGAATATTTTTAAGGTTATTTATTTATTTATGTGGTACTGGGGCTTGAACTCAGGACTCTGCATTTGCCAGGTAGGTGTTTATTCTACTGAGCTATCTCCTTGACCCCTGAGCTATCTCCCCAGCTCCATGCTATAGCGTTCTTTTTTTTTTTTGTCACTAAAGTATATTTAATCAAAAATTTGTTTGAACTTCAAAATGTATCTTATCTCCGTGCATAATTGAGACTTATACCCTTGAGTCTAATCCATGAGAGGCAAAATACATGTGCTTATACATAAGAAACAAAGACAAAATCATGCAGGAAAATTTATCAAATACATATGCAATATATTTGAAGAAAGCAAAATATTAAATTCCCACAACTATCTAGATACAAAGTGAAGGAAGTAGAGTTTGACAAAAGTGCATATACCTAATCATAAGTTTAAAATACTTGCACATATAAAAGTGAAGTGTCTTATGATTCTAGTAATTACGAAAAAAATTGGTTGCAAATAGAAAGTCAAGGTAAGTCACTTAAAATTAAAATATAAATAACAATTGTTTGATTATGTAGAACATCCAACATATCATCTTCCCATACTATCCTCAAAATAGAGAACCAGAACATTCTACTAGAGTATGTTAGGAGATACTCTTGGCAACCAAAGTGTCCTTCAATCTTAGTCCCAGATGTGGTTCAAAATAACTATTTCTGTTCTTTATTGTTTAGTTATTTACTATCCAGGCAATGCAAACTGTCTTGCTACGAGAGCATTTCATTTATGTTATACAAATGAAAATATATTTACCCACTGTGCAACTGTCCTTTACTCCCTTGTTTATTGCCCTGTTTTGTTATTCAAAATCAAACACTGATCGTCTAAATATCTCTCATTGAAGAGCACCTGGTTTACACCTGCACAGGATGCACAGCATTGCATCACGGCAAGCATGTGCTGCCCTGGTTGCCAGCTTCTGCTCTTTTCTATAGCACAGTCCTCAGACCTGGCTGTGGAAGTACAAGCCAAGGTGCTCAGCATCTCATGTCCCCATCAGTAAAGGCACACTGGATTCTAGGCAGAAGAGAAATTTTCATAAGGTAAAAATTTTACAGTTTTGTAGCAAAGTTTATTGGGAAAAAGGTCTGCCTGGAGAGGTCTTAAATTAAAATTTTCAAGACTTGGCTTAGTAGCCCCAAAGTGTTATCAGGAATATACTTAATAAAGAAGCAAATATCATTTTAAGTATGTATTATACGATATGACTCTTCATTCAAATTATATTAAGATCATCAGAATTATAGTTTTGACATCACCATGCATAATTATTTTCACCCTGCATAGAATTTTTATTAGTTTTTCATATAATCTAACCAGCTTTAGGGCAAGATTAAATGAATGCACATTATTTATCCAAATGGCTTATTTCAACATGTCTCTAATATTTACATTGTGCTGTCATAATTATAAAAGAAGGTAATTTTTTCTTGAATAGGTTATATGTGGATCTATAAATAGAGAAGGAATTCTGGTTTTTGTTCAGTAGTCTTCAAAAAAATTCATCTTGGTAAATGTATTTAGAAGGAATTCATTCCACATACTTTACCATAAATCAATACTAACTTTAGTTGGAGGTTAAAACTCACTGAAAAATCAGTATAAGGGTCTTAGAATATGTCATACATAGTATTTCTAAGACTGTTAAAAATAAAGAATAGTTTTAGTAATTGGATTATAATCACTGAGTGTTTTCTATAAACATATGTATATGAATTGCTTGACAATTTTTTTGTGATTGAAAGGACACTATTTTCCATTCTGAGACTAAGTTTTATTTAAAAAGTTAATCCTATTGTTAGTATAAAGGTAAAATAAGATAGTAAACTTGAAAGTAGAGCTAAACTAAACCTTGAAAGTAGAGCTAAACTCAAAGGATCATTTAGTACTTTGCTATCCTTAGTTCTTCCTTCGTTTGGACAGAAGAGTTTAGCCTTTCTTATTCCATTATGATGGGCTTGGGCTGGTGATAGATCTCAGTGGCATAGCACCTTCCTGGCAAATGTGCAGTCCTGAGTTCAATTCCCAGTACCCAAAATGAGAGAGAGGGAGGGAAGGTGGGAGGGGGGGAGAGAGAGAGAGAGAGAGAGAGAGAGAGAGAGAGAGACCATTATTATGGTCTGGCTGTATTGGAGACAAACTATTGGAAATGGCTGAAGCTGTAAATCGATCATATTTTGGAGGGCAGAATGAGGCCTCATTACCTAAAGCAATCAAACTACCTCAGTGTTAAGAAAAGCATCCTGCCTGGACGTTTTTTGGCTAGTAATCGCTAGGCAACATTGTGTCTTGTAACTTTGCAAAGGTCTAAATAAAGGCTCTTACTGTTTGGGATGGGGGATGTTTGTCTAACAGGCTTGGTCTACCACCTGACCTCAGCTATTATCCTTTATCTTTGTTTTCTGAATCCTCTGACCATTTTGTCCTGGAGATGACTGAGAGACCAACAGATCCCTGCAATAAACTATGCTTTGAATTCAAGGTCACTACACACTGCCCTGATGTAAGTCTTGGATTTCAAGCTTGATGCCATGGTTAGATGAAATTTGTAAAAGTCATAGAATGGGTTTTTATATTTGTTTTTGAAAGGAAATAAACATCATGATAAAAAAGTTGGATTGCATTAGATTATATTATTAGTCTTATTTGCTCCTTATGATTGATGTCTTTAATTTAAAATTATTTATTTATTTATTTGTTTGTTTGTTTATTTGGTACAGGGTCTCACTATGCAGCTCAGACTTGTGGTGACCCTCCTGTCTCAGGCTCCCCAGCACCGAGATTACAAGCCTGCACCACCACACCCAGTTTTGGTGGCCAGCACAGTGTGTGGTAGCAAGGATCGAACCCAGATCCTTGCAATTGCCAGGCAGACACTTAGACCAATAAGCAATCTCACCAGCCCTGACTGATGTCTTTTGCCTTTCAAGTTGGCAAATTTTTCCACAACATTCAATGTATACCTCAGTTCACACTGAGTTTGAGATCATCAATGTAACTGGAGTTGACAAGTAAGATTTTATCAGATGTGATGTTGGGAGAGAATTTGAATGGTTTGGGGATGTTCACCCTGGTTCTTGTGCTCTCTCCACCCATACAGAATGGTATGAAACAAGTACATAGATCAGAGATACATATAACCTGAAGGTTGCAACAAAACTCATTTGTGTCCAGATTAAACCTGCTGACTTCAAGATATCTAAATAAAAATAGTTTTACGGGATTTTTTTTTTGTATCACCTGATTGAAGCAACTGTTAACTTTTATAGAAATTAAATTGTATTATAATTATCCAGGTGTTGCCTACATTTCCTTAATCGCAAATCAAATTTCTAATGTTAACTACTGTAAAATAATGAAGTATTCTATTTTAGGCATACAGACTACACTGTGGAAGAAGGACTCTATGGCATTTGTATGTGTGACCCTATGGTATTTCTATAGGTATTTACTATTGTAATGATAAAATAAAATCTAGATATAGATCCATACCATACATATAGGGACTTGATATGGATATGAGGTGTGATCACAATATATGGTGAAGGATTAAATTTAAAAACCAAAAATGACAAGGGGCCAGGAAGATAGCTCAGTAAATAAGCACTTCTGTGGAAAGCGCAAGGGCATGATTTCAACCCCCAGTTCAAAAACAAAAAAAACACCTCATAGAAAAAGATACATTGCAGATAATCATCCTCAAAATATCGCCACTTGCTTCAAACAAAGCTATCCCATTGTCCTGGACACATTTTGAAGCAGTTCCAAAAGTCCTTCTTCACTAGTGTCTTTATGAAGCATGATTAAAAATAAAAATAAAAACTCTACGAATCCTACTGCTGTGGGCCATCCAAGTAAAACACAAGCATATGAAAGCATCATGGTTTGGCCTCATTCACTGAATCTGGCACCCTGTGATATCTGGCCCTTCCCCAAAGACAAAATGGCTATGAAAGGAAATGTTTTGTATTGATTCACAACATGGAGATTGCTGTGAAAGCACAACTAAAAACATGAAAGATAATTTTCACAACTGCTTGAGAAAGCGAAAAGCAAAGGACACCTGTGTTGAATGAATGGGTAGTACTTTTATGAAGATTACTGCCAATGTAACTGTATTAACTTTAGAAAATTAAACTTTGACCATAGTTTTCTGCCACACTTCGTATTATATTGATAGTAAGTGAGTTGAAGTTAGTGTCAAGTAGTATTTAGAAAGTGATATACTCATATAAGAAAATGTTAATGTACATATATTCAAAATCTAAAAACAGAAATAAAATCTATAAAACACTTAAAATAAAAACTTGAAGAATATTTTCCAGTGGAGCAAAATACAAACTGTTAAATAAGACATAAGGGAAATATTTGAAAGTAAGAGACTAGCAATTCGATAAGAATAAAATTAAAAATGTCTTCATTGACAATATTAAAGAAAAACTATTGTGCAAAAGATGCAAAGGATATTTTCATCTTCTAACTGAAAAATGATTATTAAATTGACTATCTGAACAAATGCTTCAAATCAGATGAACAATAATGCAGTGTTAACAAAATCTGTGAAAAGATCAAAGAATCAATTAACAAAGTAAAAATCTAAATAAAATTATAAAGGTGACAAAACTGTCTAATCTAACCAGAAGTCAAATAGTTACATTTAAAACAATAAAATATTATTAATGACTCTAAATATACAAAAATCAAAAGTGTAATGAAACCCAAGTGTTGTTTTTGAAAAACAGGAATTTATGCAATATTTCAATAGCCCAAATTCATGTTTTCACCTAGAAATTATGTGTTTGCATCTATTGTATTTTCTGATAGTCATCTTTGATCCCATCTATATCTTTTTGCATCTATCCTATGAGAATGTCTATAGGTGTATTACATCCAAAATGTTTTAATTCTGCTTTATGGGCGATTTTTTGGTACTAATTTTTTTTTTTTCACTCGAGTTTGGAAACACTGAGAACAACATAGTGTTTTTCAATAGGCCTATAAATAAAAATTGGTTCATTTATAAAACAAAATATTCCGTTTTAAACACATAAATGAACTGTATGTCAACTTTATGATAATGCTTTCAGTTGAGCAAGAGGAAGTTAAAAGACTAAGGTATGTGGTTTTAATTGTGTAATAATTAATACAAAATGATTGACAATTATGTCACTATGTTTACTCTCTTTGATGGGTAGAGTGACATTCTATGTTATTATCTACTTTTCTATATATTTGATGTATTTTATAGCTAAATTATAAATTTTAGAGGGTGCGGTGATAAAACTTTAAATCATCAGAAAATTTACATATATGAATTTACTAACTATGCAAGTATGTGGTACATTAATGTGAAGAATGTATGTAGCAAAATGAAATTAGGTCATATGAGAAGGATTTTTGAATATTTTATTTCTAGTTTATCTAGTATCTAGGAAAAATATTCTCCCTTAGGACAAAATATTAGGATAAAATACTAGTTCCATTATTTATTAAAAAAATAGAGTTTGGGGAAATTTTAGTTCACTTCTATGATCTTAACTCAGTTTTATACCAGGAAAGTGAGGAAATAAATTATAATTTTGAAGGTCCTTTCAAGCCTCTAAATAGATTAAATAATTCATCTATTATTAATTACTTGGTATGTAACTGTCTACCCAATGTTATTATGTATATTTTCCATAATAAAATATATAGCTAAAGGTAAATAATAATTTCATTCAATTTGCACTTGTCTTCAGATTTTCATAGGCTTCCAATTAAACAAAATCTTATATAACAATACAAGCTGAGCTATTTAGCCAGCCAACAAGCTTAAATAAATAGAGTATAGAAAGCAGCAAATTTGAGGTAAAAACATACTTGGGCATTTATAACCTGTTTTCTTGTGTCTAAGCATTTTTCTTGAATGAAGTATGTGGAAGTAATATCATACTTACTGGCAATTGACATCATGGTAAGATACATACATATACAAACATGTACAATACATGCATATATGTGTATACATTTTTCATTTTGTTTAGTCATGTCTAAATATGGAGATGGTGTAGAGAAATACATTCATCATTAAGTAACTATATTTAATCCAAGCTTTTTAATCTTTCTGGACTGTCTATATCTTATAGCTCAAAAACTATTCAGAATTTCAGTGCTTTAATTCATTTATTCAAATGTTCCCTTTTTAGATCTCTACGATTGAACTTAGCAGGACTGTTTAGATGCTAGAAGATATGTAATGGTATATTCTAAATAAATGCATACAAATAAGCCCCATATAATACTGAGAGAATCTATCTTAGTTTTGAAACTTAAAAAATTAAATCAGTCAAATATCAGATAATCTTAGTATATTACAAAGAAAATCAAGAAAATCAACAGTAGTACCATAATTAGACAAATCTGCCTTTAAAAATAAAATATAAAATAAATATTGTTACACTGCAGGTCAAAGTCTTTTCAACTCACCCAAATGTTACTATTACTATATAACTAGATCCTAAAGGATTTGGCTTAGTGTGTAGGAAAGTCCTCAGCTGTTTCAATCCCCTAGTGTACGATTTAATTAGCAGTAAGATGGCTTAAGAAAGAATAACTAGAACTTTGTGGAAAATATACTTATTATAAAATATAACTTTAAAAATCCAAGTTCTGGTGTGTGGCCCAGTCCAAATTAATTATTATGGTTTCATGACATATTGTTAATGAGAGTGTCATAAAATGTTGTATTTTACAGTAAGTGGGCTATAAATGATTTTTTCAGTAATTTAATGAGGTTATAGAATGTCTATGCTTTCTAATTATTGAATTTTTAAAATTCTACTTATAACTTCCTTTTACTTTATGTGCAAATATTAATGAAAAAAGATAAGTAAGCCTGTCCATACAATGTTAAGGCAGCTGCAATAATAAAACAAATTTCTAATAATCAAATTAATATCATGGTTGGGCTCTGTTATGGTTTGTACCTAGACCACCCCCCAAGCCTCATGTGCTCTGTTGGGCTTTCAGGAGTTGGGTGGGTCTAGAGTATGTGATTCTCTAATCAAGAGTGCATTGTATCAAATTAGTCCATTGATTGGTTTATTTCATTTAATTTTTAATTTTTTATGTATTTGGTATAAGGCCTCACTAAGCAGCTTGGATTCATAGTGATCCTCCTGTTTTCAGCCTCCCAGCACTGGGATTATAGGTGTGTGTCACCACACCCAGTCTTAGTGGCCACCTCAGTGCACCCAGGGGTGGGGCTGGCACCATACGAGGTACCCATCCATTGGTTTAAAATAGGTCTTGGTGTGGATAATGAAAAGCTCCACCTGGAGTTTGGATGGCACCATGGAATAAAAGGGAAAGGGAGGCTTGAATTACTACTGCTATTGCTTGCTATTGATACATACCATGCACCGTGAACAGTTTCTCCACTGTAATGACTACTGGCATTGTCACTCTGCCTTGGAGCCTGCTGACTATGGACTGAAACCTTTACAAATGGTGAGCCAAAATAAACATTTTATAATTTAATCTGTATCAGGTATTTTGTCCCAGCAGTAACAATAGTAACTAAGACAGGCTTGTTGGTCGTTCATTCTGTACAATTATTTTTATTTAAATTCCTTATTATTTCTTTGATCCCATTTAGCTTTAATAATAATGTGGCACATTATAAACAAATGGTAGACTATTCCAGAAAGTGTGTGTTTTTTAAAAAACTGGTTAGGGTAGGTTTAAAATGTCATCCATGATATTCAGAGTAATTAATGGTTTGTTCAAACATTAATACGACATTTTCATTGGCACCTAAATATAAATAAAACATTCTAAATAAAGTTGAATATTTAGGAAGAAATTGAAAGTGTTAAGGCAAGGGTATATAGAACTCAAATTACAAGATATGCTGTCAAATTATATCTCCCAGCAACAAACAGAAGTTAATATTCTTGTTAAGAAAAAGTTACTTTATCCTTTAGGTCTTCTTCAACTTATTGCTCAGAATGGTACACATCAGCATGTATTATCTATTTCCTTATCATGTATTGCTCAATTTTAACCAGTTTCTCTCTCTGTAATCATCCAGACCCGAAAGAAGCAGACTTTCTTTTTAACCTATCATCTCTACCTACCCAAAATATCCCTTCCATAAAATAATTTCCTATTACAATCAATGTATTAAATGAAAATGTAAAAAGTTAGAAAGTCCTTTCTCTGAAAATTTCTTTACTTTCAAGTGAGTTGGTCTTCAACAAAGTTTTATTTTGAATGACAAATTCTTTTCATTGTTTGCCTTTCCTCTATAATTGTCCAAATCTGCTTCCATTTCCTAAGCTCCTCCAAAAGTATGGATGTCTTGGGCTAAGAATGTACAAAATGTCTGAATGTACAACATCATGAAGTACATAAATATAGTTTTTTAAAAATATCTTTCCTAAAATTGAGATGGCTACCATGCATTCCATTATATCAACCAAAAGATGTTTAATTAACAGATGATCTCATACTTTTGATATGTTATCTTCTTTCCTACCCTCCACCTATATAAGTTTTCTTCTTCAGGTCTCATGTGCAATGAAATATAAGGATCACCATGAAAGGATCACCCAGACATGTAATTGTTGCTATTCAAATCAGCAAAGTCCTGGCTTAACGGACTCCACCTATATGCCGTAATTCTTTGTGAATGCCTCATACTTCATTAGTGCATTTTTTTATCTCTTAGGATTAGAATTTTTAAGTAGAATTTTGATAAACAGGAAAAAACAAATCAAGTATTATTCCTGGCTTAAAGACAGATTTGTTCATTAAAGATGTCCGCATTTAAAAGTCATGCTTTAGCTTGGGTGTTTTAATGCATCCCTTATTTGACATCTGCCAGACATAAGATGTGAAAGATGTCGTTTTTTGCCAAATTCACATTAAGGCTTCACTAGTATTCCATTAAACATAATCTTAGACGTCTGTATTGTGACATCAAGGCATTCAAGAAAGTTTTCTCTGATTCCTTACAACTCTTGAAATTTCTGGGGAGAAACATCTGGTCTGCTTGTTAGGCATTTCTAGATACATATGTGAGATGAGGGAATGAGACAGGTGTGTGCCTAAGCTCTGAGCACATTCATGGTTAACGGCTTTAATTTCTCACTATCAATAATACCATTCATTTATGAAAAGTGATGATGCAAATAGCATACTTCTTTAGAAGATCTAGTTTAACGGGAAAAATGTTTATCCCCAGATTCACTGAATTACTAAAATGCTTTAGTCTTTTATGGAAAATGCTAATTCTGCTCTACCAAGCAAGTTGTTTCCTATTTTGATTACACATACAGTTATGATTTAGTCAATGGTCCTCAAACTGTTTTGCTCATCAGAATCTTACTAAAAACATCAGGAACAAGTTTATGTGTTCAGAGATTATGATTCCATATATAGGTGAGAGGCACACATCAACATTTCCACCAGCTCTGAGAGTAATTCTGCTGGTCTTAGAATAACAGTCTGAGAAACCCAATATATAAAACTGTTTGAATACAATGCTAGATATAAAATATTAAATTAAAATCATGTAAAAATGCAATTAAGTTCTAAACTATTGCTTCATACAAATAGAAACAATACTTTAAAAGGTGAAGGAATTTGTCTTTGAGGAAAATAGGGACTAGGGATCCATTCAGACTCTATTCAACTATGCAGCATCATGATTTTCATTTTGTGAATGCTTTGTACTGTGCCCTCCAAAATATTTTATGCTGAAGACCTAATGCTTAATATGACTGTATTTTTTGAAAAGTAGATAGAGTTAAATGAACTCATAGGGAAAGATCTTAATAAGGCCTCCTTTTTCTGCACGAGTAATTGCCTAGAAACTGGAAAGAAACCCTTCATAACAGACAGATAATGTCAGCACCCTAACTTGAAACTGAGCATCCAGATTTCTGAAAAGTCAATGCACACTTATTTAAACCACTCAACTTATTGTATATTTTTATGGCAGCCTGAGAAAACTAGGTTAGGAAGATAATTTTGTTTGCACTGCATCTTAAGAAAGTTTAATGGAATGTGGTCAAAATGTACTTATAAAAGTTCTTAATATAGGTCACCAGATATTTGTTACAAATAAGGAAAATATAAGTCTAAAATTCTGACTTTGCTAGATATTTGATTTCTCTCTTATTTTTTTATAATTCATTCAGCTAAACTGTTAACCTTTTTAAAAAAATTTATGTATTTAGTACAGGGTCTACAGGGGTTCACTACACAGATCAAACTCATAGTGATCCTCCTGTTTTCACCTCCCAGGTGCTGGGATTACAGGCGCACACCACCACACCCAGTCTCAATCGTGGTCTCAGTGTGCTACAGGCAAAGGACTAACACGGCAGGGCTTGAACCCCAGCCCCTGCATCTGCCTAAGCAGGTGCTTTAATCTGCTGAGCTATCTGGCTGGGCCTGTGGTAGCGATTTACAATGATTTTGTAGGACGCATCTGGAACTCCCTGAAAAGGCACATTGATGAGAATTTTCATTCTTATCTGGAGGATCCACTGAACATCCCATTAAGAAGTCCTGTCTTTGTTTGATCTTACTCTGTTTCACAGTGTAAAGAGCCTGTGCCCCATGTTCTGATCAATCAGAGTCTGAAACAATTGTTTAACCATATCTGCATAAAGTGCTGATAGCCAGCTGCAGCAAACAGGTTGATGACTAAATAAGAATATTAAATATTAAAATATAGGGAGCGAGATATCCATAGGAGTTTTTACAAGCTTTGACATTCTTGAATTTTTACAATCTGTGTGTGCAGGGTCTCACTATGCAGCTCAGATTCATAGTGATCTTACTAATTACAGCCTCCCTAGTGCTGGGATTACAGGCATGTGCCACCACACCTGGACTCCACTGCTGGCTCAGCAGGCCCAGGGGCGGGGCTGGCATGGCATGTAATGCCAGGGATTGAACCTTGACCCCTGCACTTACCCAAGCAAGTGCTTAGTCCACTGAGCTATATCACTTGCCCTGATACAAGTTTTTGTCCTACACTATTTATTGAAGAGACAATCATTTCTTCATTTTGAGTTTCTCATATTTTTATTGCTAATCAGTTAATTTTATACATGTAAATTTCTTTCTTTTTTTTTTGGCGGAACCAGGGATTGAACTCAGGCCCTTGAGCTTGCCAGTGAAGTGCTTAATCCACTGAGCCATCGCCCCAGCCCCTGTAGATTATTTTTGTACTCTCTATTCAGTTACTTTGGTCTTCATGTCTTACTCCTATGCCATTCTGTTTTGGTTACTGAAGTTCTGTAGTATATTTCAAGATTGCTTTAGCTATTTATCCAAGATGCTTTTTTTTTTTTTTTTTACATGTGTTTAAAATATTGAACAAATTTTTAGTTACGGAAAAGACAGCAATAACCTTAAATGTCTGGAAACATACTTCTTATAAATCATGAGAAATTCTAAGTAGATGTAAATGTTATTCTGGAGGAACCTATACAGATTCCTACTAGTTGAAGCTGAGATTTAACGGTCCTTGAAGGTAAAAGATATGAGATAAAACCTGATGCAGTATAGAGATCAAGATCTAGAAAAGAACATGAACCTAAAGTTGGGACTCCTGCAGGCTATGCCCAATGTGGATACTCCACTCCACAGAAAGGCTCAAAAGTGTACAAACAGGGCCCGGGAAGATGGCTCAGTAGAATAAGCACTGGCCTGGCAAGCACAAGGGCCTGAGTTCAATCCCTGGTTTCGCCAAAAAAAAGTATATAAACAGCAAATGAAATAAGTTAGAAAGAAATTCCACTATCAAGTATATAACACCCACAACACACCACAGTAAAAAAGATGGAAAATGCAAAATAAATTTAGAGTAAAACATTCTTTACCATGTGTGTGTCTATATTATGGGCAATCAGAATCTCACAGAAAAGTCTGAAAGGATATATACAAGAAGTATTATTAAATATGGTAATTTCCTCAATCCTTATGCCAAGAATATCAATAGGTAGTAGTGGAAATTAAAATGGCAATCTTATCCATGTATGCAGTAAAGTTACAGAACAAGATAGATTAAGATAAAATTTTCAGAGTAGGGAGGAAAAAGGTTAATAAGAACAGTGACAAAGAATAAACTTATTGGTGGTAGCAGAGACAGAATACAGTGCTACAGTAACTCTAGAAACTGAGAGCAGATAAACTCTAATTTTACATGGAGAAAGATTACATCTAGCAATAAGAAAAAACAAAGATATTATAGATTTTGTAAATGTCACACAAACACAATAATATAAATCTTCTATTTGTAGAATACAAATCAATCTCAATCTTTCTCTCACCCTACACTCCATGTCTTTATAGAGCACATCCTTGTTACCTATTTCGGACCCCTCTAATTTTGTTTTTCAAAATTTGAAACATTAAGTGGCTCCTTGTAATATAACTTACATTCAGTTTTCCTTACATTCCTAGGAATTAGGATTTTTTAATATACTTTCTCTCACATTTGCAGGCATTGTGCAGATTTGTAAGTAATGGTTTCATGTTAATGTAATTTTTATCTTGCAAAATTTCATGACTTTATCTCTAATTTTATTTATGCCTCTATGTTTTTTTTTTGTTTACTGGCATACTTTTTTGTTGCATTCCTTCATGTGAAAATTCTAATATATATTGAAAATTATTAATTCAAAAGACAAATAATGCTCCATTGCATTAACATACCTTTAATTTGTAAACATTCTACTTAGGATATTAGTGTCTAAAAATGCAAATCAACATTCCACTGATACTCTGTCTTCAGCATGACTCCTGTCAACAAAATGAAAAAGCAAATTTCAAGACCTGAAGGAAATGGAACATTTATACAGTTAGTGAGATTGCAAATTTGTAGATTCACTATGGAAAATAGTATAGGAGCCCCTAAAAACTAAAGTAAAAATGGATTTATTCTGTGACCCAGTCATACCACTTGCTATATACATAAAGGAATCCAAGTCAACATACTGTAGAGATACCTGCTGCAATATCTAAGATTCCTTAGATACACCTTTATTTCAACACTACTTATAACAGCCAAGATTAGGAAAGAGTGTAGGTGCCTGTCAGTGGGTTACAGATAAGGAAATTATGTATAATATTATTATAGTTATAAAGAAGAATAAAGTTTTGTCATCTGGAGGAAAATGTGTAGAACTGGAGATCTCTAAATTAAGGGAAATAAGCCAGATGCAGAAAACAAACAATTATATCTTCTCTCTCCTACAGTGAAACAAACAAAACCAAAACAAAGTTGACCTAAATATAAGATAAAAGGAAACCAGAGGAGTGGGGGAAGAGAGTGGAAGATGATGAATAGTATGCAGGATGGATATAATCATAAAAAATATATGCCTACATAGGAACGTCACGGTGAAATATTAACTGGTACAAATAATATTAATAATCATAAAAGTACTGCAAATATAAAGCTAGCTGACAGGCTGAATACTAAATGAAATTTAAAGGGTCTTTCATTAATGAATATGAAATAGGACAACATAATCTAAAATATGTGAAATTAAAAAAAATATAAACTAAATACTGATAATCAAAAGTATATTAACTTTGGAGACTGGGCATGGGGGTGCACCCCTGCAAGATTCTAGCTCTTGGGAGGCTGTAAACAGGAGGATCGTCATGAGTCTGATCTAGTAGTGAATCCCTGAACACCCTGTAGATCCTTCCCTAAAATACAAAAAAAAAAAAAAATTAAAAAAATGTATGTAACTTTGGACAGAGATAATTAGCATTAAAATGTTCTAATGTTTATATATGGTTTTTCAAAGTGGATAACATTTTTCATTAACTTAAATGAGTAAATAATAATGAATAAAATATTATTATATTTTCATCTGTTAATTTCTTATATTAAATTCTTAGAGTTGCTGAGATAAATAGATTATATGTAGTAATAAAAATAGCTCTTAAATAACTCTATTGCTTTTCTCTTTGACTTAGTTCTCCAGAAGTCATTTTTATTATAAAAAGAATAATTAAATCATGTAATATATATTCAGAATGTATTTCCTTATCATTCAGGCAGTATATCATGGAAATCATCTGATTCTCAGCCTAAGTTTCATATCGTCATGGTATTTCAAGCTATTCTCTTATTTTGAAATATCACTTTCGCTTCAGTTGAACTTTGTAATGCCACCGTACTATATTTAACCATCCCCACTTCTCACCAGGTGATATAAGTGCAATTCTGCACTACACGAGTGGTAGAGAAACCTCTAACAATTCCAGCTGCTGCAGAAGTGCTCTCTGTTTCTAAGGTAGGAGCCTCTGGAGTTGCTGCAGTTGGGTAAGTGACTCTAATCTTGCATTCAATATCGAGTAGCCACAGACGCAATGCACACTTTTCATCCTAAAGTAGATTTTAATTGCTGGCATCTTTCCAATTCCTGAAACCAAAGTATTTATGAATACATTTCCTACTCTACAATTCCTGTGATATTTTTGTACCTTTTCTGCAAGTTCTCTCACTGGCACTTAAAATAGTCTGATTAGGATTCTTTTACTTGCAATTTAAAGAGCCTTGAATAGGATGTATTTTGTTCACAGGATTGAATCTTTCCTCTATGCCTCTTTGACTACACTTTCATTTTAATCTATTTTTCTCTTTTCCAACTGCCACATAATTATTTTCTAAATATTTTATATTGTAAATCTGATATTCACAATAAGTGTTTATTTTGAGTGGAACTACTCATAGTAATTTTTAAAATTTCAATTCTAAAAATTCCAGTTACACTATTTAGTAGAGGTCTGTTTTGAGAAAAACACTTACTCCTTCTGTAGTCTTTATTATTCTAAATATGAGATGACTTGTGGCTGAGCCTTGAAAGATCCATTCCAAATAGGTGAGTCTATGATATCTACATTTATTAATGATAACACTGTCAGAGAAGCAATTAATTAGTTCTTGCTAAGAGCTAACAAGAGACTGCACTATTATTAAACATTAGAAATAGACATGCAGAAGAGAATACAAAGTATAGTATCAATAATGATATATTTTGAATATTTCATCATTACAAGAAGCTAATTAATTCAACAAGGAGTACATTTTCCTCTTAATTATAAGTAGGAAGTACCTTCCAAGAAGTTTTATTCAGTAAATACTGCCAATCAGTATATCTTCCTGATACTGCCCAGTAGGAGGTGGTAATACATATTTGAAGAACACTGATATTATACTTAAAAGTGCCTAATGTGTATATTTTCTAGAGTAAGATTTATAGACTTCTCTTATAGGAACTCACTTGTAGCACTTATTGAAGTCATTTACATTATCCACTTTTCTTTCTGATCTGCTGGATCATTTTCCAAAAATGAAGCCTATATGCCTGTTTTATTTTACCCAGTGTCCCAGGTGATTTCCATGCACAATAAAGTTTGAGAAGCACCAGTTTGAGTTCAAACAAGTGTTTTTTTTACTTATTATTTGAGTAACAATGTATAATTATATTTCCTCAGAAATAAAATGGTAAGGTAATCTATATGAATCACTTCAACAGGGTTTATATGCAAATAAATAGTAGCTACCATAGATTTCAGAATATGTCTGCTCTGAGATGTTAATTAATAGCAGTAGATAGTTAATAAACCAGAAAAACCACTTACAGAGAAGTGGAAAGGTGGAAAAGTAGTAACTAATGTACTGGTCAAAAATATTGATATAACTGTGAAAAGTAATACATACTGTTTTTTTTTTCAAGACAACATGATCTTGAGTAGGCTGACAAGTTAGTTTTCTTCAAAATAAATAATTGCATAGACTGATACAACAGTCGACCCACAGTGGTGAAAATAAGCAACCATGAATTTCTTGATGGAGCAGACATTGATAGCATTCACTTAAAACCAATTCCCTTAATTCTTTTTTTTTTTTTTGTTTTTTATACGGAACTAGAGATTGAACTCAGGTCCTTGTTCTTGCCAGGGAAGCACTTATTCCACTGAGCCATCTCCCCGGTCCCCAATTCCCTTAATTCTTGAGCCGTGAATTAATTTTATTTGATAGGGAGAATTATCTAGTTTGAAACAACGCTCCCCTGTCTACCCATAGATAAAAACTTATAACCAACCTGACACTATAAAAACTTACCATGCCATCTTTTCTGTCTTCTCACTTTCTCTGTCTTCCTGCCTGAAACATGGCCTGGAGGCCAAAGTAGTAGCACGTACCCCTTGAGTCACAAGAGGCAGCACACAGTATCAGCCACAAGTAAGGATGAAAAAGCAGCATGAATGTAATGACAACTGGCAGAGCCCTGATTTCTACATTTTCTACTGAAAAAGAAAAGAAACTTCCCTTAATTTTTTTAAGTTTTTTTTTTGTTTGTTTTGTTTTTGTTTTTGTTTTTGGTTTTTTTTGGTGTATTTTGTGTACCATCTCACTATGCAGCTTGGATTCCTAGTGATCCTCCTGTTTTTAAACCTCCTAGTGCTGGGATTACAGGTATGTGCCACCACAGCTGGACTTGGTCACTGGTTCAGTGCGTCCAGGGGCAGGGCCGATGTGCCATGTGGGCCAGGGATTGAACCAAGGTCCCTGGGCTTGCCTAAGTGGGCTCTTAGTCCACTGAGCTATCTCACAGGTTCCCCTCTCTTAATTTTTTTTTGTCTTCTTTTTCTCATTTTACTCTCCTCTTAATTTCTTATAACTTTTTTCTTTTTCTTTTTCCAATTTTTTTTTCCCCTAGAACCAAGGATTGAACTCAGGCTTTTGAGCTTGCCCGGAAGCGCTTATTCTACTGAGCCATCTCCCCAAACCCTATTTTTTCCAATTTTGAATGTATATATTTAGTATGAACAACTAATATGAAAACAACAATAGGCAATACAACAAATATTTTCAAAATCATTTTATTTTGTTTAGTGAAATTATGTATCATTTCTAATTTTTCCCTTTTTTCCCTTTTATCTTATTCTCTTTAAAAATAAAAAATGCAGGGGCCTGGGAGATGGCTCAGTGGAATAAGCGCTTCCCTGGCAAGAGCAAGGACCTGAGTTCAATCTCCGGTTCCACCAAAAAAAAAAAAAAACATTAAAATAACTTCACATTTAAACCACTGTATTCACACTATTATTATGACTGCATAAAATTTAAAATTGGCAGTATTTGGAGATTTTTAACAGTAGACCTTTTAATAGTGTGAAAGATTTCATTAGTGCCTTACTACTCTATGTTTGAAACAAACATTTTCACCACATTTTGCCCAGGAGAATGCTGTTGGTTTTATGGGTTATATAACGGACTTCTGACAGTACTCTATTATACAGCTCCTCTTGGTGTAAGATCAGTCTCGCACAAATATAAAAGATTTTAAAGCTGTTCACCACTCAAAAAATATAAAAATAACTCTTGAAAAATAAAAATATTTTTAAATTTGGAAAATGTAATAGTTTATGTAATGATAATACAGAACTATTAAAACACTTGAGAAATAAAGGTACATAATTTCCTTTTGTAGATAAAGTTTTTCTGTATAAAGTTAGGGAAAACTATTACTACTTCATCAATCCTTTGGCTTTCTTTGCTAAAAGTTCTAAAAATGAGGTAACTACAACTTAAATTTGGTACATATGACAAAGTGCTCACAACATGAAATTTGATTTTTATTTTCAAGTCATGATCTGATTGTTTTTAATTTTCATACATTACTATTTATGTGTAGTTACCTGTTTAGTTTATTTGTACTACATATTAGATACTGAAAAACATACTTGAGAAACTATATTTAGCCATCATGGTCAAGCAACACAATGTTACTGTGTTACTTGTTTAGGAGAAAGTGAAAGGGGTGCAGTAACTCAAAATTCACACAAATATGCTTGCCTTCTGACTCAAACATAGACTTTAAATTAAATTTAGAAAATTTTTTCAGGGGCTGGGGAGATGACTCAGTACAATAAGCGCTTCCCTGGCAAGCTCAAGGGCCTGAGTTCAATCCCTAGTTCTGCTACAAAAAGAAAAACAAAAAACAAAAAAACAAAAAAAACCAAAACACTTCAGTTTGTCCAACTAGATCATACTTTGCTGATTTATAATGAATGTGAAATGTCATTTACCAAAAATGAGGGGGCTGGCGAGATAGCTCAGTGGACTAAGAGCCTGCTTTGGCAAGCGCAGGGACTAGGTTCAGTACCCAGTCCATGTGCTATGCTGGCCCCGGCCCCTGTAAACTAAACCAGTGACAGAGTCCGGGCATGGTGGTGCATGCCTGTAATCCCAGTGTTGGGGAGGCTGAAAGCAGGAGGCTTACCACAAGTCCCATCTGCATGACTGCATGAAACCCTGTCCAAATGCACAAATGAAAACAAAGAAAGAAAGAAAAAAGAAAAGAGATCAAGGGGCCAGGGATGTAGCCCAGTGGCACAGTTCCTAACTAGCAAATGCAAGATCCTGAGTTTGATTTCTGGTACCAAAAGAAAGAAAAAAAAAAAAAAAAAAAGAAGGAGAAGGAGGAGGAGGAGGAGGAGGAGAAGGAGGAGGAGCAGGAGGAGGAGCAGGAGGAGGAGCAGGAGGAGGAGCAGGAGGAGGAGGAGAAGAAGCCAAATTTTAAAGAATCATGAGTTTTTTTTTGTTTTTTATTTTTTTTAATCAAAACATTTTCTACTAAGTATCAAATTATCAGTATTTTACATTTTTCAATAATGTGGGAAGCTTAGGAAAGTGACTTATAATTTACCAGGATATTCTGATACATGGTCATAGTATCGAACTTTTGAGAATCATTCTTTTATCTTCCATTTCAGAGAAATTCCATGATGTTGCTTACCATTTGTAGATCAAAAAATACCCAGATACATTATTTGAGCCAAGTTATCCTTTGAATTTTATATGTATCTATGCAACTTCTTACTAAACAAGTTCAGTTGGAATTTGCATTGGCAATTCAAAGTTTCTGTATCAGACTAGATAGCATTACCTCCCTAATCCAAGTCAATTACTTCTTTAGTGTCCTCTAAGCTCTGACAATAGTACACCATTCACCTTCTCAAATCTTTTTATTAGACAGTGAGATCAATTCACATATGGGCACATCCACATACCACACACATTATATGTAATTGTGCTATGCACAGATATTTCGAAAATAGCTGGACTTCGTATTAGTGATTTTCATCACTTTTTTTCTGAATTTGTTGTACTTCAGGCTTTCCAAAACTATATTTAATGCTGAGAAATACTGATTTAAAACTTGACTTTCAAAACTTTTATCAAGAGGGCTAGCCAAATAGCGATTGAAGTGCCTGCAAGCAAGTGCAGGGGCTGGGGGTTCAGTCCCCGGGCCTGCTGTGCTGACCCCTCTCCTGGGGTGCACTGAGATGGCAACTGAGACTGGGCCTGGTGGTGCACGCCTGTAATCCCAGCTCTTCGGAGGCTGTAAACAGGCGGATCACTGTGAGTCTGATCTAGTAGTGAGACCTTGAACACCCTGTAGACCC
>NDGN011488954.1:0-12956 GCA_002564285.1 Tympanoctomys barrerae | reverse complement strand
GTCTGACTCTTAAATGTTGTGGTTGGAGTAGGATGACAGGCTCTTGTGGCTACAAACTCCGGGGCTTGAAGTTCTTCATATGGTTAAAGCATTTCAACATTTCTCTTGTATGGGTGGTTGACCCTTATGGAATTCTAGCACCACTTTCTTGTGAAAATGTCAATATTTCAAAAGTTTTAATAAAATGAATGGTTTTGGAAAATTAACATGGTGTTAAAACATGGCTACTATAATTAATTATTAGAGACTTTTCAACTAAAAATTTTGCAAAACAACTCGCTTTTCAACAGGAATACATTTTTTTCTGGGAGATTTAATGAATTTAGGGTTGCTGTTCTAAAATAAACAGAAATTTAGTCAAAAATATCTCAATTTTTCAGAGAAAGAAGAGGCAAAAGCATCAAGAAGAAATGTATATATATATAATACTTATATACATATTTTCAATTATCAAAATATAGTCAATTTTAAAGAAATTAATTATTTATAAAAAAACTAACCTCTTTCTGTTTGAACTTGCAAAAAGAGAAAAATTCAAATGTTTAGAATTAATAATAAATATACAGTGACCATGTTATTGAACTGCTCTGAACTAGGACAGAACTTTAACAACAGAAAAAAAAAAAAAAACAAAGCAGTAGGAATTTAAAAAACTGGGAAACTATACATGGACCCATTTCACTGTTTTTTTTTTTTTTACAGTTTAATTCCTATTGTTAGGTTGACCTTAGAAAAGAGAATTTAATTAATGTAAATCAGATTTTCTGATTGCATAATCAGAAGCACTGATTATCATTGTCCATATGATAAGTTTACAAAGGATATCTAGTGTTATGGCTTAGGTAAAACTGTCCCCAGAGTCTCATGTGTGGGGGAGATGATTGGTTCCTAGCGGTGCTCCACTCATCATGGATCCATCCGTGGAGGACTTCCTACCTGGATGTGCTCCTACAAAGCAGGGTCCGCTTAGCGCTCCTCATTAGGCATGACCCGGAATAGTGCATTCTTGTATCTGGCTCCTCCCTTTTCTCTTGACCTTCTTGCTTCTGTGAACTGAGCAATTTTTCTCCACTATAGCTTTTGTATGTTTTTAGTTTTTTAAATTGACACAGGATCTCACCACACAGTTCAGACTTACAGCGATCGTCCTGATCCCCAGCGCTGGGATTACAGGTGTGTGCTACCATGCTCAGTTTTGGGGGCAGCGCAGTGGCACGGCATGCGGTACCAGGGATAGAACTCCAGTACTTCCATATGGTAGGCAGACACTTTGACCACTGAGCTATCTCCCCAGTCTTGTTCTTTGTATTTTTACCATGGAGTCAGCCAAATATGGACTCAATGCTTTTAAAATCACCACCCAAATAAACCTCTTTATTTGAGGTTGTCGGGTCTTGGGTCTTAGCAACAGGAAATCTGACTAACTCGGACATCTAGGTGTTTCTTTCTTTGCATAACTAGTTTTAGCCTTAATTTATAGCACTCAGTTCAGTTTTTGTGCCATTGAATACATTGTTTTATAAGGTAATGGCATATTGAGCAAACACAGAAATCATATTTTAAAAAATTATTTGATCTTTTTTGTACATAAGCTTAATTGAATCTATATACCTCGGAGACAGAGTGTAGCAAGAAGTATGGCAGAGTTCACCAGAAACAAAATGTAGGTAGTGAATGAGGACAAAACTGAATGAGGGGCCAAGAGAAAGAGGAGTGTTTTTAGCACACATAAATTTTTTCAGTATTCTTCACTCTTCCACAGTTATTTAAATGGATTTGCTCATGACTTGGATTTTTACTGTTTTCCTTGTCAAACATGTCCCATATGAAAAATTAAGAACAAATTTGTGCAATTAAGATGTGACCAGTGGGATCTAATCATCCTGTTTCAAACATGGGGTTACTTATGAGAATCTTACAAATTTAGAATGTCAGTTCCCCTTACTGTCTGTATCTTCTTAGGAAATATTAGGAAAAGTAGCCATAAAGATTCAAGAGGACGAATGCAAAGATTTACATGAAAGATAAAGAGGTGATTTTCTTGCATTAACTACAAGAAGCCAACTCTTTATTAATAACATAGAGAATCAATTTTCTAGAGTCGATGGAAAATAAGAATAAGATCAATAAACCTAAGTGAGGCCATTGGGCACTCATAAAAACAGTGTAATAAAATGAACTTTAATGATGTGGAGACTTGGAATATTTCATTCCTAATCCACCAGGAAAACTCTTTTATATGCTTGGAATATTTTCTTACATGAGCAGATAAACTCTTTTTCAGACAATCTTGTGATTTCTGGAAGTCCAAGCCAGTTACTGAACTTAGGCTTTTGGTTTGCTGACACAATTATCTTTTTGATATAATCAACTATTAAGAAAAAGATTTAAAGATGTGTGAGTGTGGTACCTTTTTATCTCTTAAATTCTTAATAATGAAAGTGTTTCTTATCATTCTGTTTTATTTAAGAAATTGAGAGAACTCTCAGGATACTGACTCTGTTAAGAATATGAGCAATTAGTTGAAGTGGATACCAAAAATGAGAAGCAGCTGTGTTCAAGGGCATATTTTGTCCTCTTAGGCTAACTAAAATTTTCTCCAGCATATCTTTTGAAAACATTGGTAAGCACATATCCCTGAATTTAGATTTACTTCACAGTGCTTGTCGTATATTCAGTAATGTAAGATTATTACTCTTGGGGAGATTGATTGTGACAGTATCACCTTGTTTCCTGAATATAGGTGCAAACTTTGTTGATTGAAAGTGATATATAATCCACAATATTCTCTTGAGTCTCACATTTGCATGTATTTTGGATTGGTCATTTTAGAATAACCCATGACTAGCATATTTATACTTGGGCTTGGGATAGTATCTAAATAATAACTGTGACAGCAAAAATAAGACAATAAAACAATCAATCAAAAGATCCTATATCACATATACCTTTAAATTTGAGTTATCACTAGTCATTTTTATTTTAATCATAGGAATTGCAAAAAATACTTTTGAAATGCAGACTGTTTTGCATACAACCTCGATTATTTGACTTCAATTGATGCTGTCAGCTAAATATTCTGTTCTTGTTCTCGTTCAAAATACCAGTAGATATAGACTTTCTGGCTTACCCCACCAATCTTTGGGCCTTCCCACAGTGAAACAGGCCTGCATGAGGCACTGTCCTGGGTTCTTGGCCTCAAGCTGGATTACTGGGACCATTGTTACAGGCCCTGGATCTTCAGCTGGATTCATGCAGGATATTGTCATGGGATCCAGGCCCTCGGCTGGATTCTTTGGTCTGCACAGTGTGCACAAATTTCCTGCACTCTTTTTGTATCTGACTCTGTAAGTGACTAAGATAACATAATCTCATAATTAAGTGCCCTGTATTATATTGTTTGCCTTGCGAAAGCCCCAAAGTACAACAAGGTCCCATTGGATCCAGCTATTCCCCTTCTTGATATCTTCCCAGAGGAATTAAAAGTATTATACCACAGCAATATATGAATATCCATGCTTATAGCAGCACAGGTTGTAGTATCTAAATCTTGGAAATAGTTAAGGATTTAACTCAGTAGTATAGTGCCTGCTGGGCAAACATGAGGTCCTGAGTTCGATTCCTGGTACCAAAAAAATTTCCAAGAAGATAGTTTTTTTTTAATACAGTGTACTACTCTGCTATAAAGAAGGATGAGCTTGAGATATCTCTAGCTAAATGGATACACTTTGAGGCCATCAGTGGAATAAATCACACATACATATTAAAAAATAAAATGCCAGTAGAGCTGGGGATATAGTTCAGTGGTAAAGTGTCTGCCTGGAAGCACAATGTCATGAGTTCAATTTACAGTATTCAAAAAAAAAGTAAATAGAGCACCATTTTAACAAATGTGTGTTATATTCTTTGATGTTTTAGGTTAAATTATCTTTAGAATTCAGATTTCCTACATAAAGCCAATAATTGTTCATTGATCCTGGCTGTGTACCAGAAATGGTATGATGTGCTCGCACACTGATTAGACATCTGAGTTCCCCTTGAAGCCTCCAAATAGCTGCAATAAAGGGTGATATGTACTGCAAGAAAGGAAAACCCATTCTAGGAGAGTTGACAAAGAGTCCATCCTGAAACAAAGTGAGCAGGGAGGGCAGGAAGAGAGGGCTCTATGGAAGAGAGATGCTCCCTCAGATCTTCCCTGGGTGTGCCAGTCTCCTTTCTATCACTGTTTCCAAATGCCTGAGAGAAGCCAGCAGCAGGAAGCAAGATCTGTTTTGGCTCACAATTGCAGCACATAGTCAGCCAGTTCTCATATTTCTGAGCTGGTGGAACCAAGACGCCCACCTGAAGGCATCTGTGAGGCAGGGAGAAGAGAGGAAGGGGCTTGAGACACAATACACAAGTCTTCACCATCTTTGGAAAGGGAACCAAGTTTTCAAGCTATGAGCTTGCTAGGGACATTTACAATCTAGACCATAATATTGGGCTATGTTGTAACTTAAATGTAGGGTTTCTATTTATTATTATTATTATTATTATTATAGCTTATCATTATAACATTATTGAGAAATGTCTATCATTGCTCTTTGTGTTCTTGAGTATGATAAACAAAACCGCTTTATATATCTAGATTTAATTTTGTCCAAGTTTTCCAAAGCATGTTCTTCATTTGTTGGCCCTTGTTGGGCACAGGCACAAATTCACTCTTGCTTTGCACCATTAGATATGAAAAGAACAGTTGTGAATTCATGAATATTGTGTTGATATGTGTTGGGTTTGGATTCACAGGAGGTAAAGTATACTCCATAGACTCATCTTAATAGTGGGGTTGACTTGCAAGTTCTGTGCTTTCCCACCCCCAGGTCATGCTTTAACCTAGCAAATGTGGCCAGAATATGAGTCTCTGAAAAATGTGTTTCCAGAAACCTTTTACTCTAAGATGTTTTTCCTTTCCAACTTTAGAAGAGCAGGTACAAAGATGTGAGTCAGAAAGAGAGATAAATTGCTTTGAGGAGGACATCAGTTTAACATTAAAAGTTTAACATGAAAGAAATAACAGTCCATTACAATTCCAGTAAGTTGTTATTTTTAAAGATAATTAATGTTAAAATCTAGCACACTATGTCTTGTTCTTATTAGTTGATTTATGAATAAAACAAATTTCCATTGAGAAGACATAAGAAGTTGCCTCACTGAACAATTTCCCAAGGCTCCTAATTGAAGCAAACAGTGTTATTAATTATGGACTTGTGAGCTCATAGTCCACAGTGGGAAAACCCATCCACATTGTTCAGAATGTTTCCATTCTGGTCCCTACAGAAATGGCTTTCTATTTAATATTGATAATGCCTTCTGTACAACATGCACTGCTTTTCTCTGCCATTCAACAGTGAACAGTTTTCAAATTTAATTTAGGCTACCATTTGAAATAATAGAATAATGAAAAACGTACTGGCTCTCAATTAAGAATCAATCACACCAGTCATTTTTTCCCTCTTATTTTCCTATGATAAAATAAACTCTGAGGTAGTCTGATTGGAAAATATAAGCAAGTGATGATAAAATTAAGTCAGGCCAAATGAACCAATAAACAAGATAATGCTGCAAACCTTGACATTCTCACACACAATTCTAGGACCCTTAGGTAACAGCTTGTTCTCTAGGACTTTGGTCTATGAAGTTTTCACTTATTCAGCATCCAAAACAGCTGCCTTTGTGAAAGTAGATGACCTCCTATAACATAGGCTACTTTCTGTTCTAGGTTTCTTTTTACATCATCACTAAAAAGATCACTTATAGTGTTTCACATTGTGCCGTATGTAGCATATTGTCCCTTCTGAAAACTTGATCATATAGTGAACAGGCCAGCAGGTTTGATTATATTCATTGCGTGTTAGTGGAAGTGGAGGCTTGCCTAGTAATTTGTAAGACATGCTTCCTAGGATTATCCAAGACTTTTTCTGCGAGTCTCCACACTGAGAGTAAGACTTTCCTACCACGAGAAGCCTAGCTAGATGTCAAGAACTTCAAAATGAGCAGAATCACAAAGCAAAGGAGTAGAGATTGGAAGGCTAAAATATTTCATTTTGTCACATGCAAGTGAGGTTTGCTACTTGACATATGCCACATGAGTTTGAACTCTACTGGCCCTGTGGTTCTAGATGTTGTTACAGCTATGTGGGAGTTATTCCCTTTTGTGTGGGAAACACTGGATCTCCCAGACTTCCTCAAAGAAAGACAGAAAAATGCATCTCACTAGACTTGGCACTCCTACAAGGAGGTGAGGCAGTCTCAGAGCTTTCCCTTTTCATCTACAGAGTAAGGGAACTCATCTATAACCTTGGAAAATCAAAATCATCAACATGCAATTGATCTGCAAGTGGCAATGATTAAAGCTTCTCTGGCTCTTCCCCCTTTCTACTGAACACGTGTTACTTTGTTCTTTCTTATGTAGAGCAGAACATAAAAGAGACCAGGAAGTTTTCACTTCCTAGTTGAGTTTCCTTAGAAGGATATTCTAGCATCTTTACATTGAGCTGTAAGTGTGTTTTGTCCCTTGTACTTTCACAGAGAAAGGTGAGGTCCAGTGCTCCCTTTGGAGTGGTAAGCAGGGTAATGGAAGGGGGGGAGCTGCACTCCATGCTGGTCGCTCTGGTAACAGCATCTCAAATATTCCAGTAACATCTGGTGCTCTTAAGCTTAACAGCTGGTTGTCTACAAAAGATTTGAACAAGGAGTTGAAACACAAATGGGAATACCACAAAATAAAAGTGGTTACCTAGGAGGGATACCAAGAAATAACTAACCTAAAGCAGGAAATTAGATGCAACTTGCAAAAGACAGAAAGAAATATATCAGGGATTAAACAAAATAGATAAAAGAGAATGTTGTCTCTAAAATATAAAATGAAGAGTTTGTGCTTAAGTTTTGCATTATTGTTTTACAAGTAGATTTACCACCACATGTTAGGAAGAAGAAATATTAAATTTTGAGGAATTTAGACTACTAAAAATAAACTATTTCTTTGAGTTCTTAAACCCCAGAATAAATGGCAACTGTATTTTTCCATTTAGTTATAGCTCTTGGCCATTCATGGTAATGTGTTTGAAGTTTAGAAAATACTCAGACCTTTTCCTAGAAGTGATTGACCAATAATAACTTTTAATTTCTTATTTTTGTTTTTATTCATGAAATTAAACATACTATCATTGTACTCTAAAGATGTGGGCTATTTTTATTTTTGAGAAGCCTGCTTTTACCGCATGCCCTCCCTGGATTCACACGGACCTTGAAGCAGCATGTCCTATAGCTCATAACCGCAATATAAATAAAGAATTTTGGATTTAATATTGCTTGCCATTTAAAAAAGAAGAGGATGTGACTATTTATACAAATTTACAAATAGCAACAGGTGCAGTGCAAGTTCCTAGCCACTCTCTTAAGTCGCAAAGTTCAACTAAGTTGCCAATTTTCAGTTTATAACTGTCTTGTTATTCTTACTTTCATATCAGGTGAGATCAGAGTGACTGAAATAGGAGGAAGACCTTTCTCATAAGGAAATTAAAATGAAAAAGAAACTCTTGTTGCTTAGGAGAGACCCACAAGATTTAATCAGAGAGTTAAATAAAATGAAATCTTTGGATAAAGAAGAATGTAATACTTTAAATAGTTCTACTCAGAAGATCCAGAAAAACAGAAAGGATTTGGATGCAAATTAGATTTTTGCTTTATAGGGGGAAGAACAGGTCAGCAATGTATTTTCAAAACGGAATGGATAGAACAAGGCCCTGCCTTGTTCATTGGGACCAGGCTGCGAGACCACAGATCAAAGACACCGACTGCAAGATGCATCTTGTGTCCTATAGAGCTTATTTCTAAGTCTACTAGTATTCAGTTTCACTGCTTACACAACATAAAACTCACTATCCAATATGGTATGTTTAATGCTATTTAAACATAACAGCCCATTGTTTTTTCTTAAAGGTAGTATTTTTGAGAAATTTTAAGCAACTAATAATTTAAAAGAATAAATCATGATTCCCATCAACTAGAGCAAGGAACTCCCAATTTTTTAATATTTGTTTGTAAAACAAGAATTAGAACTTCATGCTTAACTTTACCCATAATACACTACTTCCCTTCCTTTTCTCCTCAGTCTCACCTTTATTTTGTTAGCTATAACCTTAGAAGGCTTCTTTTTAAACCACTCAAACCCTCTCAAATTTCCACCTTTCTTGGAGAATGTTTAAAAATAAATTGGAAAAGTCATGAGGAAGAGATGATTGTCATTGAATCTCAATGAGGGGATAGAAAACGTGTGGCCCTCGGGATGCCAGAACAGACACAGCACACAGGAGTTATGCATGGAAAATGTCTGAACTCTCCAGGGACAAGTTTCAGCTATGATTATTTGGAGGGTTATTTGCACAAGATACTTGAAGCTATAGAAGTGGATGGAATTCTGCAGTAAAGGTTTCATGGGAAGATTAGAAATCTGGGGCCAGAGCTTTGAGTATTACTGGGTTGGAAAGGTAAGTGTGTAGGGTGCTCACCTGTGACAGGGATCTAGAAGCTGAGGGGAAGTGAATGCCTGTTAGGGCAAATCAAGGATGGTGTAATCAAGGCTAATTTCTTGAAAAGTCATTATGTTTTAATAAGGAAGCCTTGCAAGGGAAAGAGAATTTGTTAGTAGACAGGATAAACAGGAAATATGCTCTTTTAAAAACTAAACTCAGGGAAAAAACCTAATTCTAGCATAATTCTCTTTTATAAGAAAAAGGGGGACTAACTTAAGGAGCAAGAACTTATGGGTAAAAAAGAGAGCATAGAGGAAGAAATGGAAACTTTAAATGTTCAATGTGCAAAGAGCAGCTCCTTGAAGCTACCTGCTCATTTATTCACCTATAAATCATCTTCTGTAATGCCAGACATGGCTCCAGGGGTTGGAAATATGGTCATAAACAGAAATAAACCTAAAGATCCTTATTTTAATGGTCCTTATAGCTCAGTGATAAGAGTAAACAAAACACATGATGAGTCACATGATGAGGAAAATAACACGGGGAAAGATGCCAGAGATTGGTACAGTAGGATAGTACAGAGGCCTCAGTAACAAGTTTGAAGCTTAAGACCAAAGGAGAGGAGGTTTTCTGCATATGAGACATGGTTCTCAACCCTCAGTCACAAGAGGCATGGTGTGCAGGAGCAGTAATGAAGAAACTTGTGTAGCTGGGTTCAGATGAGATGGCACAGTGGACCTGCAGCTCCTAGCAGACAGACAAGCTCAGGTGTCTGTGCTGAGCAAAGTGACAGGCTAGTGAATGGTGCACTACAACAAGCCTACTGGGGCTGCAAAACGGTGAAAGTAAGTACAGGAATGGAAGAATGAGGAGGAACTCACCGAGTGAGTGGATTGAGAGCCATGCAGATAGGTAGGATTCTAGAAACACCTTGAAGACCGAGCTCTGTAGATTTGCAGATAGATTGCAAATGAGTAAGAAAAGTGGAATTCCAATGGCTCCAAGCTTTTTGGCTTGAGCAAGTGGCATTGTAGACTTCCCATTTACTGAGATGGAGAAGGCTGCCAAGAAAAAGAGACTCAACAGCATTTATAAAACCATCTCTGATAAAGATCTTTCAAAACTACAAATATCCACTGGTAGCGTTTTGATACTCCCTGGATGGAACTGGATTTTGAAGGTTATGTGATGCCAGGCACATTCGGTGCCAGCCTCACATAAGTCTTCCTGTGGGAGCCATTGCCAGGAAGCCACTCAACATAGAGCATGGGGTGTAGGGAACACACAATATAAATTTTTAGACTATTTTGTAATGTGGGCTATGTTACCAGTGCCCATGCTACTTCATAACTGTCAAATGTTCTCCTTAGAGGTCTAGTGTGCTTTGTTATGTGACAATAATAAGAGGTTGTCATTTCCTACTATTTTTGTAATATGAAAGAAAAGCATGCCAACACAAAAAAGACCTGAAAAATACAGTATTTTTTTCATCAATTGCAAGAGATAGCTTGTTAAAAACAAAAAACACAACAAAAGCTAACATTTTCAAGCAGGACTTCATTCTATAAATGACAAACCAGAACCTCCCAAATGTTCAGCAATGTGTGCAGGTAGACAGAACTTGAACCCAAAATTTGGTCTCCAAATACACAGTGAATTTGACGACAAAATGTCCTCTCAAACCACTGAACCCACAAATCATTTGAACAAAGATTTTATGTATTTACATGCAACAGCTTTTGTATACAGAGTTTTTTCTCCTTGGTTATTGTGCCTTTATTTGATGTGTGACCAGAGCTATCATCTTTTTACCCAAGGTATAAAAACCACCACCACCCACTCACAGAGCAGAAACCTAGAAATGTGTAATTCAAATCACCTGGCTTCAGGGGCACTGCAGGTGTTTATAACACACACCCTTTACTGGTAAATGGTTTCCTGGTGTTGAATTTAGTCCCAATGTCACTGCACAAAGAAGGGAATCTCAGACATCAAAGGAAGAAAGAAGATTAAAGGAAGCCAGCACTTCAGAAACAAGACATTGCCAGCTCTACTCTTGATCCCCTATGAAGCACTACCTCACCCGACCTCAAGCACAGTGACCGGGAGGGCAAGCATAGGCAAGGTCTGGTGGGCAGATGTGGCCACGTATGTTGGCTATCTTACAGGTTCGCCTAGTCCCATCTATGCATGTGGATGACCAGAGAAAATGTTTCTGAGTAGATGCTGAATGTGGACATCAACTTCTACAGAGACTGAAGGGAAGATGAGATCCTCCAGCACTGTTGTCAGTACATGGAAGACCTTTCAATCAGTTAGACCAGGACCTTCTGGGGAGAAGACAAGTGTATGTCAAAAGCTCTGTGTGTAATGTTAGTGTTACAACATGAATCACAACTCTACATTTGGAATTATTTCACATCATACCAAATGAAGGCCTTGTGCCTGTAATTACTTTTTCTCTTATTTTTCTTCAGATCATTTTCTTTATCAGTATTTGTTTTACATTCCTAATTTTAGTTTTTGTGGGATCTTCAAATTGATTAATTCAACCTACCAGCAATTAATGTCTCTTGTATGCCAGGCACACTGTGAGACTCATAGTAGGAAACAGCTTCCACTTGTGGGGATATTACCAGTGTACACAGCTAATCGTTTTCCTCAGAATGTTGGAGATATACAATGGTAAGCTCAGCTACTTAGGGAGAAGCAGTGAGCTTCAGCAAGCAATGAGGAATCTACAGGACCATTTTCAAATTAAGAGTGTGCTTTCACCGACATGTCTTCATTTTGATGGAAATTAGTAAAAGAGCCTGTGTTGCAGAGAAAGGCGACACCCCTCTGAGACTACTTTGTGTAAATATGTAACCATTCTAGGTTAGATTAACAGGACCTGTAATTGGGAAGTGGGGCATGGGCTACCAAATATAGCATAGTAGTTCTCAAAGAATGGGGATCAGCAACACCAGCATCAGGTGGGAAGTTGCTCAAATGCAGATATACTGAACTGCAGACTTTCTTGGTAGCATGCCCAGTCAGTTTGATAAAGCATGGGGGAATTTGGTGGAGGCGAAAGGCGGAGAGCCTCTGGACTGACAATGAATATAGAGTTGGAAAGCCTGAGCTTAAATTGGAGCTACTACACTTACTAACCATGTGTCAGTTTTCCCTCTCTGAGTGGGCTCTCTCACCCATGAATCTGATGTCAACATTGTTTGCCTCATGAGCACAAGTTTTATTCTGGAGTGATGAAAATATTTTGGACCAGAATAGAGGCTGCAACTGTGAATGTGTGAGTATACAAAATACCTCTGAACCATTCACTCTGAAATAGTTAAATTTGTGTTGGGTGAATTTTGTATCAATAAATTCTTAAAAAGCTTACTTCAACTCTACTTTCTTAATTGGATGAGAGAAAAATGTGAAGGCTCTTTGCCAATCAGATGGTGCTAGACAGATGGGAGTTAATGGGAAGGCTTCTCTGAAAGCAACTATACTTAGCTGCTTTTATTTTTCTTGAAAAACAGAGAGCTCCTTTTATGTAGGCAGACATTTAGCAAGTGTTTCAAACAATGTAGCATTTGAAGGAAACACTTCCTGGCACTTCCAGGCAGCTGTCACAGGGTGAAATTGGGGTGGGCCAAGGGGCACACTAGCTGCTGGGTATGTGGTTAGTGTGCTTAGTGTGGAGAGGTGCTGTCCTCTGTATTCGGGTCAGATAAGCATGTAGCCATTATTCAAAGGCTAAAACAAACATTTAAAAAGTCAAGATCCTCCAGATGTTCAGAAGATTTTTCACCTACCCCATCATATCAATTCTCCTCTGCTTCCTTTGTGTACACTCAGACAATGGAGCTCCTATGGGCATGATGTAAAGACAGCTTGGGGTATCTCCTCACCACCTGGGCAGTCATTACTTACAAAGCTCTGTGTTGGTTCAACCCCAGACTGTATCAGTTTCTCGAGGACAGTGACCATATCTGAAGCACGTATGATGCCTGCATTAAGCCTTTGGCCAATAATCCATGGATAACAGTGGATAGAAGTGGGTATGTTTTTCTCTTAGCTTCTAGAATAGTTTGATTTGTAAGGACCTGAGGAACACAGGCACCAATTTCTAAGACCATTTAACCACAGTTACCTTCTCACACATGCCAGGCTGTGGGAGTGCAGTAGGCTCTTGCTCTGTTGGAAGACTTTTCAGCTTGAGGCAGTTTGGCCAGAGGTTTCCCTTCAGGCTCTTTGTCAGATGAAATTCAGAGCACGTTCTGATTCCACACACGCTTCGGGGGTTACCTGTCCTCTATACATAGGAACAAAGCAGCTTAAAATTCTGCCCAGAGTTGACTGCTCCTTGACAATTAATTTTGAAGTTCCTTCTTGTTATATAGGTCTTGCTTTATCTTGGTCTTAACCATCCAGAAGAAAAGTATAAAAACG
>NDGN011488924.1:0-15033 GCA_002564285.1 Tympanoctomys barrerae | reverse complement strand
TACTGACCTGTTTTGAAACCGTCTCATTGCTATTTCTTTCTCAATAAAAGTAATAAAAAAATTCTTAATAAAAAAAAAAAAAGAGGAGAACACAGATGGTGTGAGTGCTACACCTGCCCTAGGGCAGGTAGCCTACATACAATATAAGGGGAGAAAAGAGGCTTGTTCTTCCCCTTTTTTGCTCTTGTTGCTTTTTCTATCTTCTGTCACCTTGAGCTGTTGCCCCTATGCCATGCCACCCTGCTTTGGAGCCAGCTGACTATGGACTTAAACTTCCACAAACCTGAATAAACCTTTCATTCCTTAATTTGGGGTGTCAGGTATTTTGTCCTAGCAATGAGAGAGAAGTAACCAAGACACCCTGATCTTTCTCATTTCCATGATGCGCCTCTCATAGGACTACTGGTGAGAGATGTAGTCTGGCCTTTGCAGTCTTCTGCTGGAGCATGGCTTCTTACTTTGTAGACACTTGTGTTTGTTGGAAATGGTTCTTTATATGACCCTCTGAGATTACTATGGCCTGCCAATACTTCAGCTTCTGGGAACAACTGCTTCCCTCAGTACTTCCCTAGCCCCTCATATCCTCTCTGATAACTAGCAACTATCAGCCTTTAGCTCCTTAAAAGGATTTCTACACACACTGTTAACATAAAATCTATTTTCAACAAAAGAGTTCAAGAGTTAGAGAAAATGTACCTCAAATGCCAGAAAAGGCAAGGTATACTCTCCACCTTGCCTTTTCTGACATTTGAGGTACATTTTGTCTCGTTCTTGAATACCCAAACGGTGTCCATGAGTAGTACAGGAGTAATTTCTAAGTGGACAGGATTTTCAGAGAGTCTCTGCGCCTTCCAGACAGCCTTGAACTCCATTGTCTTCTGTCTTCATTCCCAGCCTTCGGCCTAGGAGATCTGGGTCCTGAGATGGTTTTGTCATGTCTACCTCATGGCCCAGGACACAATATTTAACCTCCATGAGCATCTTTAATCTTCATCTATAAAAGAGTAGGTTAAGGAGGGTGCTTTCCAAGGTCCTTCATCAAACTCCACATTTTCTAGTTCCAAATCTCTGAAGTCTGTGTGTTCATTTCCTCTATCCACACATTTACAATATCATTATGTTAATATTTACAGCGGGGCACGCATCATAATTTTAGCAGCAGTTCTACTGGATCCCAATGATTTTTCTGACCTCCCTGTTCCAACTAGCCCTTTCCTTGGGGACCACTTGTTTTTCCTGCAGTCTTTGAACCTCTCACAGGCCTGCTCATTATTTTGTTGTCTGAAGTTAGGCAGGAAAATTTCTGTGATTAATTAAGCAAAAGGCCCTGGCGCTGGTTGTGCAAGAACCATCAGATAATCACGCCTTTGGGGTGCTCACCAGGCCTGGGGAGCAGCCAGGCTGGGGTCCTCAGAGGGTTGATTAACCGTGGGATGCTCAGGCCTGCCCTAGACACGTGGCTGCCTAAGATACTGTCCCACTTTATAGATATAAAGAGTCAATTTTCAGGATGTTTCAAAGCTTGAAAGGTCAAAGTTATAAAATTCTGCCACTCTAATGGAACCAATTTTTTTGCTAATTTGTTTATTTGTCTTGAAACAGGGACTCATTTTGTAGTACAGGCTGGCCTCAAACTCACTTTGATCCTCCTGCCTCAGCCTCCCAAGTGATGGGATTGCTGGTGCATTCCACCACCCCTGGCTGAAGGACCCAAAAATTAACCTTGGGGGTCATTAAGTCAAAAGCTTTCAAAAGAGGATTTTTAAGACTTCCTGAGGAGGCACAGAGTTCCTGCAGCATTGCAAGATGCTGGGTTCATGAGAACAAACGACAGTCAGCTGATGGGAGCCTGGCTCGATTCTGCCAAGCTTTGACCTGAGTCTTCACTTCTTGATACTACTGTAATAAAATAACACAATCTGGACAGCTTAAAATGACAGAAATTTATTCACTCACAGTTCTAGATGCTAGAACTCCAAAATTAAGTTAACAGCTGTGTCAGCTGTGAAAGAAAACTCTGATCTGTACCTTTTTTATAGGTCGGATAATCTGGTGATTACTGGTAATCACCCATGAGGCAGGGGATCACCCTTGGTGTCCCTGGCTCAGGGGTGATTTATCCCAATTTCTGCCTCCATCTCTACCTGTTCTTCTCTGTACTTCACCTCTGTACATGTTTCCCTCACCTTTCTCTTACACAGATACCAGATTCTCATATACCTGGATTAGGACTTAAACATCTTTTTGGAAGACATAATTCAACTCTCTATAACCTATATAATTAATCAAAATCAATTTTTGCATTGAGTACTTTCATAAGATTTTATTTTAAAAAAATCACTCCACAATGCAAATAAAGTTAGGAATTAGGCTATAAGATACGAGAAGGATCATGGCTGAAATCTGCTAGCTTCAGAATTCTCATTGATCTTGGGATGCAATCCTCATGAACACTCTGGGCAGAAAATTGGGTAAGAGGCCATGTACTGTCTTCAGTGCATTTCTGATACCTTGTCCCTGATGCTGGAGCTTGATGCTTAAGTCAGGGTTCAATCTGAGATGCAGAATCTGGTGAGATTGAGCTAAACAGTCTTTGTAGGTTTATCCACCTCTTGTCTGAGGCTGGAGCAAGAAGACAGCAGGACAGACAGTCAGAAAAGAGGATTGATGATTAGGGGTGGGACATCAAGAACAAACCAGACCCTGGGAGCATGAGCTGGAATCCACAAGGATAGAACAAAAGTGGTACAGTTGTTATAACTTCCAGTGTTGTTGGCATCCTGCAGAAACAAAGACCTTGCTAAAGGACTAAACAAACACCCTGGCCCAGGACTGACAGATGCTGAGACAAAGTTCTTGGAAAGGTAGAACACTGCCTGGCGACGGGTTCATACTGAGGACATGAGTCAGACATAAGTGATAGTGAGTTTGAGCAGCAAAATGTGGCCCACTCCAAAGCAAAACATGGAGGACAAGGAAGTGGTAAGAATGCAATTCAGCCCAACTGCATTAACACAGTTCAAAGCCACCGCCTCTAAGTAAAACCTTCCTATGTCTAGCACCTCAGATTTATTCATCTGAAATTAGGGAACAGGTGTTACTCATCATTGTACCTTCACCTGGTTCATAAAATTGGATATTAGTTGGCCTAAAAATGAGAAATAAGTTACACAGATCTGAACCACAAGAGGGCAAATCTCCAAGAAAAACCCCAAAACAATCCTCGTACTTCAACCAGACTAGAGTCAATAAACACTTATTGAGTGCCACGTATGAGCAAAGAATTGTGTTATCATAGACACTGCTTCTTTAATTCTATGACATTTCTGAGAAGAAAGTGTCTGAATCTCATTTCAGATAAAGACACACACACACACACACACACACACACACACACACCTCAAGATTTAGGCAGTTAAATCACTTATTTGAGGCCACATATTTAGAGAGTAGGCTTAAATTTAGATCCAAATCTTCTGAAGCCCACAGCAACTTCTGGCTTATGACTGGCTAAGGAAATGTACTTTCATCCTTGATTTCAAGCAATATTAAAAATATCAGTAGCATAACCTACAGAGGAGAAAATCTAATTTGACTTTGAAAGCCTGGCCCAGCTCTCAGTGTTGCTCTGGCAAAAGTTGAAATCGTGGTGCCAGAGGCAATTAAGCCTGAGTAATAGCACCTTTAGCAAGTGGAATAGGCCCCATGTTGCAGCAGGAATGACTGTTTCCAAGGGAAAATGATGAACTTGTAAAGGAGGGCTGCCACTCCTCCACGCTCTTCATACCTGCCCATGACATTCCTTGCAGCAATCTGTTTACTTAGTTAACGAATGAGGGGAACTGCTCTAGAGGATGTTCACCAGAGAGAGGAGCCAAAGAGCCAATGGAGGGAAAAGAGATGCAACGGAAGGGTGGGGGCATAAAGACAGAGTAACATCCCTGTCCTTTTGGGAAGGCCTCAAGGATGGGAGATTGATGGACTTAGAACAGAGAATGAAGACCAGAGTCCATGAGTCAGATGGGTTAGGAAGCGGATCTGAACTAGTGTTCCCAAAAGAATCTCACATCCTCCTCCCCTTATCACAAGGGGGAGATAGGGAATTATCAGGAGGCTGTGGCTTGAGGACATTTAGAGAGTATCTATGAAATTAGAAATAGATCTTTTTATTATTATTTATTGATCTATTTGGTACAGGGTCTCGCTATGTGGTTTGGTTTTGTAGTGACCCTTCTGTCTCAGCCTTCCCTGCACTAGGCTGACAGGTGTGTGCCACCATGCCTGGTTTCAGTGGCCGACCCAGCACACCTGGGATTCCAGGGTTGGCACAGCATGCAGTACTAGGGAGCAAACCCAGGTCGTTGCGCTTGCCAGGCAAGTGCTTAGACTGATGAATTATCTCCTCAGCCCAGGAACAGATCTTAAAATACATGTAGTTAGGGGAGATTGATAAAATAGAAGGAAAAACACAGAGGGCCTGTCCAAAGCATAAAAGTATCTCTGTGCCCTTTCTCTGTGTCCCTCTGTGCCAAATCCCAAAATGATTCCCTCCTATCCAGAAGATGATGCTGAGAAAGAAGGTACAAATACTATTTTGGGAGACTAACAGGCTGCCTTAGGCACGTAAGGATAGAGTAGCTCCAGAAAGGGGGAGATGGGTCAAGGGAGTGTTGTGACAATTTTTAATTCTGTCATATCTGAAACCTAACTGAAGTGAAGACTGCATATCAGTAGAAAGGCTATCCATGGAAGTTAAAATCCCAAGTCATGCTTGTCAGGAACAAAAGCCACTCAAATTTCAGTTTATAAGCAATCCTCACTTTCGTGGTAGAGTGAGTGAAGGATGGGCTTGCAAATTCTAGGTTTCCTCCTTATTGACCCTGACTTTGGGCAGGATTCATACTCTCTATGAAAAGTATTTTGCTCATCTATTGCGATGGAGAATGCTTCCTGCCTCATAGAGAGATGATGTACGAAAGATTCAGAGATGTGCTTTCTTCCTGTCAATTGATCAAATCAACCAATGGAGACTCCATACTACAAAGACCCTGCAAAAGATTTGAAGAGCCAATTCTCCTGTGCTGCAAAGCCATGAGGAGGGGCTGATACAAAACACAAGATGCACCACATAACTCCCATGAAATACTAATTTTAGGCTTGCAAATTAAAGCATGACATAACTTTAGTAAATAAGGCAGAATTGAATTTCATGTTGAAATCAACAGGCTAAATTTTAAGAAAGCAGAAATCTCGATCTGTTTATTCTTTCTGTATCTCCAATACCTTTCATATAAATAACACATATAAATAAGTTATATATATGAATAATATATAAGTTATATATACATATACATATCCAAACTTTCAATTAAAGAAATAGAGGCTTAACTCAATTAATTGAAGCTTTCTGAGAAAACAGTGAGGTAGCTTAAATTAAAGTCCTGGTTTAGTGGTCATATTCGTGGGATGGGTATGAAAATAGAAAAAAAGAAAATGTGATCATTAAAAAATGAACATTATAAAAAATGATTACAATAAACATAAATGATTAAAATCACTAATCAAAAGTCAGATACACAGCTTCTGCTTCCTGGCAGGATATATTCGACTTTAACAAGTCATCTCTCATGCTGCTACTGCTAGAAAAAAATGAATATATTTAAAAAATCATATGTATAGCTATAGAAGTAGATCCGATGAGCCAAAATTTCAAAGGGATAAGAGTCCTCCCTAGAGGAGCTGACATCACCACCTGTTTTTCCCCAGAGGCATTTTCTGAGCCTGGAGACAGGCTGAAGACTGATTGGATTCTTCACAGAAGGGCTGTACCAGGGAATAGGAACCCAAGAGCCTTCCAGTGGCTCTCTAAACTGATGTGGCAGATTCATAATTAGAGATGCTCTGAGCTTGTCACCAGTTTATCGAGAAGGCACAAAAAGAAGGTGGTGCATACCTGAAGCTGAAACCCTGCTCAAGCCAGCACAATACTGCAGTTTGTTGATGTGGGATCATTCTCTTCACCTGTGTGCATGAGCACAAAGGACAAATCTTGCTAACGGAAGAGAACAGCTTTGTTAGCTATCATATTTTATGCCAATGTTGGCATTGAAAAATACTGTGAATAAGCAAAAGTTCTCTAACAAACAAAATTGAGAAAAAAATTTAGAAAGATTAATCAACAAAAAAGAGATAAATACAAGTCACAGGTTGAACTCAGGAATGTCTTTAAAATACTTATTATAAATATGTTAAAGATAAGTGAGCTAGCATCAAGATGCTAGGTGGAGAAATGAAGGATTTTAACAGGATCAATGTATTATTTTTATAAGTAAAAACTGACTCAGACTGAATTAGGGGAGAAAAAGAAAAAAAAATTGCAATAAAAAGCAGCAAAGTGAAAAAAGAAATACCACATAAAAATAGCATCATGGATTATGAGTCTGACTATGAGTTATACTATTAAAGAATAAAACATTGAAATACACAATAGAAATATTCATATTGATGTCTACTAAGAAAATTAGAAATTAATAAAAACATCAAAATGAATAAAATGGAATGTTATAGACAAGGAAATAATAAACCAAGAAAGTATAACTTTAAAAATCAGAAATTCCCTTAACAAAATAGCCCTCAAGTTACACTGAATAATGTTTTGGGTTTTTTGTTTGTTTGTTTGTTTGTTTTTTTTTGAGGCAGGAATCCAAGTCAGGTCCTTGTATTTGCTAGATAGATGCATTGTCACTGAGCTATATCCCTAGCCCTACACAAAGTAATTAATATCAACAATTTTAATTGGAGATTTAATACAACTGCTCAGAAACTAACAAGCCAACCAGACTAAAAAATAACCAAACACACATATTTGTGTAACAAAAAACAATACTCTAAATTATTCAATGATACATAATAAAGAGATGTAGATTTTGACATCAAGAAAATGAGAAAGTCACATTTTTTGATGTAGACATGGGAAATTAACAATAGTTGGGCATATACTAAACACCTAAAGAAACATCATCAACATTCAAAGAGTAAGTATAATGCAGACTATGGTCTCAATATACAATGCAATAAAATTAACATTTAACAACATAACCAATAAGATACTTTGTTTATAATGCACACACACAGGCATGCACACTCATATCCAAAACAGAAATAAGAAACTTGCAGAGTTGTTAGAACACAGTAGCGACTGTGAAGCACAGATAAAATAGTCCTTAGAAGAATTTTCGCAACTTTTATATATCTACCACAAAGAAAAAAATGAAACACTGAGATCAGCACTGAAATGAAAAGCAAAAACTATTAGCAGTACGAGTCAAAGAACTATGATGATAGGAAATAACGAGGGGACAAAAATTAGAACAAATGAAGAAAACAATGTTTATAAATTAAATTTCACTGACAAAACAAATGAAGTACCAGTAGAACATCAAATTAATAAATCTCAAAAATAGGAAAACTGGCTAACTATGGAAGAAGAAAAAAAAAAACGGAAAATGGTTGCAGCAATTTATTGACATGGCAAGTTCATGGAGGGCTCTTTGGCCAGTCCGCAGTCTTCCGCCAACCCAAGGACGCGCCCCACCCTTCCAAGGCCCCTTTGCAGGGCTCCTGAGAGCTTCCAAGCCTCCTGTTTTCCACAAGCAGAATACAGGGATCACGCTTCCCACCCAAGTCCTCCTCCTGTGCCGCAGAAGCTGCCGCAAGAACAATCCCTACCACGCTGCAAGGACTTCTGGTAAAGCTTCTCTGGGAGCCCCTTTCAAGAATGCCTAGAGAACGTCAAAGCAACGCCGTGCGTGCTGGGTTCTCCAGAACAAATCGGGGTGCTGCCACAGTCACGCTCCCCATACTGGGATTGAGCACTGTGGGTATGTAGGGAAATGAAAAACTTGAAAGCCTCTCCTGTTTTTAATTTATCCTCCACACAGCCACCCAGATGGAAGAAGTCTGGCCCTCTTCTTCCTTCTGTCAGGTCTACCCTTCCCTAGATGACCTGTGATCTAATCCACCACGACTATTTTTGGCTATAACAAAGGATTAGATGAAAGTAGAAAACTTCCGTGTTCAGCAATTTTAATGTCTCCACTTCCTTTTAGCACATTGTTCCTTTCTTCTACATGTATTTTTTCCTTAGCATTTTTTATACAATTTCAAATGGTAGTGCAGATGTGTATAGAATTTTATGATGCTGCAAAATTTTCATAGTATTTTGAAAATATTTCACTATGTCTGGTCTGATTTTTACAGTTGAAGCTTTTGATGTTCAAGTGTTATTTATTTTCAATGCCATTTCTTTATGATTGCTTTTAAAAATCTCTCTCGTTTTGATGGTCCCTAACTGCATTACCATGAGGCTAAGTTGATTCATGCCTTACTTATTGTCATAAAAATTTTTATCCAAAGTTCTGTGCCTTTCTTTCATAAGCTCTGGAAAATCTTGCTGATACCTCTTTTCAACTTTTCTTCTGGTTCTTTCTTGAGGACCTATTAGCTTTCTATTGTGCTCTCAATTACTTTTCTTAAATATTTCTTTGTATAGTCCAGCTCTTTCATTTTGAATATTTTGCATCCAATATTGTTTGTACTGCCCATATGGTTTTGGATGCCGAGAATATTTCTCTAGTCTTTAAGTTCAAATAGACCCTACTTAAAAGCAGCCTAATTTTTGCTTTTGGTATTTTTTGAAAGTCTAGTAATTATAATTCTATCCCTATGAAGCATACTTCTGATAATCTTCTTCAGACTATTTTCATCTTCTACTGGTTTTGACTGTAGCTCACAGTGAACACAATGCGCATGTGTACATATGTTGAATTGTGAGGTCATCCTTGACTTTGCTCATAATGCCATGTAGCCCAGGGGGTGAAAGTGTTTCTTCTCTGAAAAATTTTGAATTTGTTTTCTTCTTTTGCTAGGCCTCATAGAGATGTCCTAGCCAGGGAGTAATTTCTCAGTGTCATGGTCACAGGTCTTGTGAGTAGCATCAATGTCAACCCCAAACCTTTCTGTGGAGCAACATCACTATTTAGATTTTGAGGGAGAATTTTCCTCTCACAGAGATAGTCAGAGACAGGCTCCTTTGCTCAGTCACTGTGCTCCTTTGTCACTATTATGTTTTCTTCTAGTTTGCTCCTTGTACTGAGGGAAATATCTTTTATGAGTCTCTCCTTTGTATGAGATCCTTTCTCTGCTTCATCTTTGTTAAGTAGAAATCCCCACTGCATAGGAATGGAAGAGCAGCAGAAACTAAGTCTGTGGTTTATAGGATGCAAAACTCTAAATTTATTGCTTACTACAAGGCAGCAATAATACAAACTTACCCAGTTATCACCAACATTGAGCTTCTTTGTTTTGTTTAGCTCTAGAGGCTCAAAGAGTTTACATTTTCTCCTTATATTTTATCTAGTATTTATGAATGTTTGAATTTGGGGGAATTTCAAGAATCTTGGCTAATATTTTGCTAGATGTGGAAGCCCACATTCTTTTCTATTTATTTATTTATTTATTTATTTGGTGTAGGGTCTCTATGCAGTTCAGACTGGTGGTGATCCTCCTGTCTCAGTCTCCCCAGTGCTGGAATCACGGGCATGCACCACCAAGGTTTCGGTGCTCAGTTTCAGTGGTCAGCACTGCATCCAGGGCTCCAGGGCCAACATGGCGTGCGGTATTTGGGGATCAAACCCAGATCTTTGCACTTGCTAGGCAGGTGCTTAGACCAGCAGGGTATCTCCCCAACCCATATTATTTTCTTAATAAGTGTTTCATACATTTGTTGCTGTATGTATTTGTATTTAGTTGTTCATTTGTATTGTTACTTATATACTTTGAGGAGGATTATTTCCATTATTACTTCTTTCTTTAATGCTGATATATAGGAAAAGTTGCATATTGTATAAATGTTGCAAACATTCAACAATATTGAATACAATAACTGGTTCAAATAAATTATCAAGTGATTGCCAAGAAGATTGATGTATTTAATATAAACATAAACAATTACCTCCCTTTTAAAATATTTGTGCTATGCATTCAAGTTTTAGTTTTATACTGCACCTCCAAAACAAGAATAAGCATACTTTAAAATATAATAGGGGCTTGAATTTTATCTTTATTGTTTAAGTGTGTGTTGGGGCAAACCCAGTCAGGCACAGGGGACTGCAGTTTGATTGCCAGCTCCCCATGCCTTACCAGACCTGCCCTTAAGGCAGCCAGAGCCAGCCAAAATAAATAAATAATCCATAAAATAAAATAATATGGATTCTTATCTACTTTTAGCATCATTGCCTCTGTTTATGCAGTTTTCCATGTTACTTGCTAGGAGAGTACCTTTGTCTTGTTGAAGATGAATTCTGCTAGGCTCAACAAAGAAAACTGAGAGGTTAAGAATGGCTATTAAGGGGCCAGGGAGATGGTTTAGCAGAATAAGCACTTCCCTGACAAGCAGGGAATTCAGGGTCTGAATTCAATCCCTGGTTCCACAAGAAAAAAAAGGCTATTAAACCATCCTTGCATTTTCATAATAGATTTTATTTGTATTGATACCGTGTTCCTTAAAACATGCTACTGGATTACATTGGCAGATATTTTGATTGAAACTTTTAAAATTTATATCATAAATGATTTTCAGGAACTACAATCAGATATTTGCTATCATTTTGCTCTCCCTCCTTCCAACTTGTATAGCTGTTTACAAGCCTGCTTGATTTCTGTCTTTATTATATTGAAAGGCTTTCAAAAGTACTTGATTAGAGGTTAATCAACATTCATTTCTGCCCTCCTTCTGTCTTTATATCTGATATTTTGTCTTTTAAATTTCTAATTTAATATAGACAATACTGAAATTTGTTACCGTTTGCTACATTAGACAGCAACTTTTCACAACAGATTTGTGACATTAGGAAGTACAACCAGAAAAATTACATTTACCTACTGCTTTTATTGAACCTAAAACTTTGACATTTAAAATTTTTATACTCAGTTGACTTTTTTAGGATTTTTATTTTCACTTCTTGATTTACCTTGTGAGGATGTATATTTTTCCAAAATTATTCTTATAACCAAATGATAGTTTGTTATCCACTCTAAATCAAGTTTGGTAAATTTTTCTGCCAGGTTGCCTTTTAGTTTTCTGTCTATAACTTTTAACTTTTGAGAATTGGTTGGTTGCTTTTTTGCAGTGCTGGTTTTTAAACCCAAGGCCTCACATTTCCTAGCAAACACTCTTTTAACACTGAGCTCTGTCCCCAACCATTTTCTTTGGATAATTTTAAGTTTGGTTGATGGTTTTTATTTTTTTAAAACTATATAAATAAAAATAAATTTTCATCCAATCATTTCTGAAATAATTTTGATTGTTAAAAATTACCGAGTAATTTGGTGTGCCTTGCTTGAACCATTTTTCATATACAATTTGACTATTTTCACAATTTGAGATTGTCACTCAGTATAAACATTTAACCAATTTGCATTTGCTGTAATAATTAATGTACTTTTATCATATTTAAAATGTTTCCTGGGATTTTCTGCACTCTGCTCAGATTTGTATTTTAATATTTGAGCTAAGAGTCATTTTACTGAATAAAATATATAGCTGCTACCTTAACATTTAAATATTAAATGTAGATTTTTTCAATTATCAGCATTAGAAATAACCCCATATTTATTATCTTCATAAGTGAAATAAAGCTTTACCTTTTTAATGATCCCCATTCTCTTATGTTAATCTGATTAAAAGCTGTAGTTTACATTTAGTTCATTATTGCTTTGACAATTTGAGACTAAATTGATCATAGCTCATTATAACTGAATTTTGTTTTATAACAAAATAGTGGACTTAATTCTGGATTTACATTTATTTTCATAATATAACTTGATAGATTATATTTTTCATTTGTAAGTACTTTGTTTTGAGTAAACTTTAGGTTAACTGGAGTAGAGGTCTTTAGGTTATATGTACTTTCAAGAACATGAATACTCAAGGAATACAGGATTATTGATAATTTTATAGAATTAGCTTTGAAAACTGCACATTTATGCACTTTTTATGTGATTCATTTGAGAGTTCAGTTTCTATGGTGAACTGCTATTGGAAAGTTCTCCTCCCATTACTTTTTCACAGTCATCTTTAGCTATGCATCTCCTGCACAAGTGATCTCCATGGTACACTGTACCACAACACAAAAATCTCCAAGGCATGAACCATATGGATAGTTTAGAATATTTGCTAACAGCAAGACCACTTAAACAAGACACTATAAATTCACCACTTTCTCCCTTTTTTAATAAGATATTTTTCTAAGAAAAACACCTTTTTCTTAAATAGTTTTCAAGTGTTTGAAGATATTTATGCTGTCTGGATCACATGTGTACTAGTAATTATTGTATGATAAGTCCGTTTGAATAAATCTAAATTCATGACTAAATCTCAGAATCGTAAGTTCTCAAGAAAAAAATTAATTTATACTTATGTCTTCCTATAAATTTGGTCAAAGGTTAAAGTGATAGAGTCTCAGTAAACTATTTCAAAGCATAAAATTTCATTAATATCAGAATATTAATAAGGAACATAGAAGAGAAAGAGGAAGATGAGTAAAGCAAAAGTTCTAGTAACTAAAGAGCTTATTTATTATAGGCTACAGTAGACTACAGTATATAGGAAAAACCTGCTCATATGCTATTAGATATATTCTAAAGAGTCAAAAGTTCATTTTAAATTCCATATTTAGATTCTATTAGGTATATTCTAAAGAGTTAAAAGATCATCTTAAAAATATTCATGTTGTACAGCCTCCCCTCCCCTCTCTATCCAATAGGAATAAAAACATATGTATATATAAAGACCTGCAGACAAAATTTCATAGCAACTTTACTCATAAACAACCCGAATATCTTCAACTGGTAAATAGCCAAATGATGGTACACCAGTACAATGGAACACTGTTCAGCAACAAAAGAGCAAAAAACTCCTGATATAGTCAGTAACACGGACGGTAGTCAAGTGCATTATTCACTTTGGCAAAATTCTGGCACTAAAGGCTATCTGTTAACTACTTCCACATATGTATCTTTCTGGAAAAGAGAAATTCTAAAGAGATAAACCACAGTTCTGATTGCTAGGGACTGGAGTAGAAAAAAAAAAAAAAAAGGTTGACTACAGAGTCATAAAAAACATGAGGATGTTGAAAGTCGTCCATGCTTTGGTTAAGATTTAACTGACATGATTACATGACTGAATGCATTGCTGCAAACCAACCAAACTTATAAACCTGAAAAGGGAATTTTCCACTATGCAAGCTATTTTTTCAATAAATCTAACTTTCCAAGTGATAGCATTTGAGTTTTTACTATTTGAAACTATTCATAATGCAAAACTTTTAATGACAAGATAAAACTTGAGAGATATTTTACACAATGTTCCTTTTAGACAGTTGGCAGGTTAAAAAAATAAGTGCTATTAGGTTTCACAAACAATGAGTATCTGATGATATATTTCTGTTGCACTGGTAGTGAATGGGAACTTAGATGAATATAGAAATTCTGGTTCATAACACATCCTTCACAATATCATAACCATTGCTCCTTTGCTTACTAATATTTAGTTTTATGATGGACAAAACATGGTCAGGCTAATCCATTGTAGGGCAGCAGATTTTATTTGGTTTCTACTTCAATGAATTATAGAAATACAAATGCTCAAAAATCAAATTTTTAACAGGAGAAACATGGCAATCACTTTTTAAAGTTGATTTTTCCTAGGTTTCTTTTCAATTTGAAAACTAGAATTATATATTTTAAAATTATGAGATTTTGTATCATGGTTTTTCTTTGGTTCATGTTTTGGAAATCCAAAATATCTGTTCATTAGGCTTCTTTTGTCTGCCCTCCACATCTATCAACTTAGAGTTTGTTTCTCTGTTAATTTTAATCTTTTAACCCTGCTTTCCATTTTAGAGAACACTGAAATTTGACCTCTGTTTCACTAATTACACTTTCTAGAATGTTCATTTTGTTCAAGGATTTTAATACAATTTAAATTTTGCAGTGTCATTTTCAAATTCCTTATCTAATTGTTTTTTTAAAATTTTGGCTTTGCTTTATCATGTTGCCCTATTGCTTTATCAAAGTCTTGTGCTTTATCATATGAATTTTATTACATGCTTAAAACAGACTTAAATGTTTATTTTGTTTCTGATATTCCTCTTTCCTTCCAGTGCTGTTTTTTTAAAAAAGAAAACTTTTATACCACTTTTAATAGACATTTTTTCTTTACTGTTATTTTCTATATTCTCATTCTTAAACTATAAAATCTCTTTCAAGACTAAATATTTATCAAAAGAGGAATGGTGGGCCATTCATTCTGGATTATATCACTGCCCATCTGCTGTGGTCAAAATTTTCCTTTTAGATTGCATGGTATTGGTCTGGCAGATGACATTTGCATGATTTGTTCAGGGACACAGAGGCCTAAAAGTCACAGAGTGAGGGTTTAATGGTTGGCATATTGTGTCAACATCAGAAGTTTGTAAGTTCAACTAAGGGACTCAGCTGGGGGCCAGGGTACTCACCTGGGAAACATCCTCACCCCGTGCAAAAGGAAGGTATTTAAGTAGTGTGAATGCTCCACACCTCTGCTTACAACACAAGGAAGGAAAACTTACTCTCCCCTAGTTGTTCTTGTTGCATTTGCTGTCTTCTTCCACTTTGAAGTGTTGCCTCTATACTATGCTACCCTGACTTGGAGTTAGCTGATTATGGACTAAAGCCTGCACAAACTGTGTGCTAACCAAACCTTTCCTTCTTTAATTTTTAGAGTTGGATGTTTTGTCTCAGAAATGAAAGAAAAGTAACTAAGATGAAATTTGGTACCAGGAAAGTAGTGTCATTGCTATGACTATATCTGACCATATGATTGAAGATAATTTGAGAATGGCATGTGGTAAGAGTTTGGAAAGATTCAGAGAGGTCACCTGAAAAAGTATAGTCTTGGGCTGTTCTATATGGGTGATTCTGGTCAGAGCTCAG
>NDGN011488920.1:0-13164 GCA_002564285.1 Tympanoctomys barrerae | reverse complement strand
TATGCTTCAGTTACCTGAATGTCAGATTGTTGCCCCATATTTGGGAAGTTTTCTGCTATTCTGTCAATATCCTTTTTATATCCTTTTTATTGACTCCTTTTTTCTGTTTGATGCCTATTATTCTCACCTTATTCATCTTTGCATCATCTTGCAGATGTTTAATTATTTTTTTCCTGCATCCTACTTGTTCTTAAGAGATCTTTTCTTGCATTTTCACTAGCTTCAACTGTGTCTTGAAGGTCCGGGAGTCTATTTTTACTTTCATTCAACCGGTTTTGCCAGCTTGTGATTGAGGTTTTAATTTCCTGTATAGCACTTTGAATCTGCTTCATGCGTTCTATTTTTTCTTATACTGCTCATTCAAGGATTCTGTCATTTTTCTATTTTCGTCTTTTTTATCAGTGTCTTCTGTAGAAGCATTTGTTACTACTTTCATTATAGTTATTATTTCTTTTTTTACTTCAGTGTGTCTGATTTGATTTCTTCTATACCTTTCTGCAGTTGTTTCTTTACTTCCAACACTATTATTTCAGAGATTTCAGGCATGTGATTTCCAATTTCTTCTATGCTATTGTCCACTGCATTTGTTCTGGGTGGGCTCAGGGCTTGATATTGTATTTTGCTCCTTCTCTTTGTCATTTTATATAGCACTGTCTTTTAACCTTTGGTGTAGAGCTTCGATGGAGTTATACTATCTTAGCACTAGGTCTGGATCTACCAAGTTCAAATTCATCCGGATGGGTGTGGCCTGGGTCTGGCTGCTGTGCTCCACTTCTTCCTGCTGCAGCCCTGGAGGTGAACCTTCTGTGCCAATCTGGCATGATGTTCTGCTCCTGAATCAGCTGGGTGGGTCTTGCCTCTAGCCTTTCTGCTGGGAGTTTTACCTAGAGTTCTGCACTGAGCCTGTCTGATGAAGGAAGTTCAATTCACAAGCTGGGCCTGGGCTCTGGGTCGAATAAGGATTCTGGAGGTCCTGGGTAGTCTCACTCACATGCCAAGCCTGGGTTGAATCAAGAATGTTCTTATACACAGAAGACATATTTTACATGAGATGTTCCCAATTCTTTGTCATTAATCCTTGAACAAGAGGCTGGGTGTCAGCTGGGCAATCAAGCTGCAAGCCCCAGCAGTGATCTCAGCCATGCTTTCTCTTCCTAGTTCCTCACCTAAGAAGACCAACAATGGACCTCGTGTGACTCTCAACAAACCATAAATGAGAGCCTTCTCAATTACTTTTGAGGAAGAGCTTCAGCACATCTCTGAGGAAATCTTCATTGATGCAGCCAGATTTGGGATGGGGGTGATTTCTGTAATTTCTCCTTGGTATGGAGATATTTTATAACAGCTCTAGTTTCTGTCATGCATTTATGTAATTGTTGTACATATTAGAGTTCATGTTAAAGCATGAGTAGTGACAGTTGTGGTGGGCCTGTGACTGACACAGTGACAGGAACACGTGTGCTACTGCAGCTGTTACTGTGCTCTTGCATCAGCTGTGTCCCATCCTCATTTAAGTCCTGGGCATGATGTCACAGGATGAAGTCCTCATAAATGAGCAGGTATTTTAAAGACTTTCCTAAGTGAGGCTTGTCTCTACTTTACTCCACACTTTTGGAGAAGACACCTAGGTCCTCTAGGTCCTCTAGGTCCTCTAGGAAGGTGGAGTCCCACAGGTAGAGTCCTGTGACTTAAGCGGGGGACACAGGACAGAGTTGAGCCAGGGATAGCACAGGTTGGACAGATGTGTGCTGTGTCCAGGAGTCAGGGGAACCTGCCCTTCAGGCACCGTGGTGGATGCTGCTAACCCTGGGATTTTCCAGTCTGGGAATTAACAATGACAAAGATTCTGGGAGATGAGTCAGAACAGACAGGTTTTAGGGGTAGACCTAACTTTTATGAACATCATCTTCCTTACTTACCAAATTAAGTCATTCCTGGAGGGCTTATTTCATGTCAAATGCGACATAGTGTTTCATCATAAAAGCTCCTGCAATCCTAGCATTCTGCTTGGGGCCATAGGTTCCTTCCCTTGCTTTCCTCTTGAATTGGGCTAGTTATAAAGAATCAATAAATATGCCAATTTTTTAAACATAATCATTCAGTTTCTATCAGAAAAAATTTATCTGCTCTGCCATGAAATTCCATCTTGGAACCATGGTTGTAGAAATGATCTAAAACTGTGCCAGTAAAGGATATGTACCTTAAAGGGCAAGGAGAATCTAGCATGCAAATACAGGGTACAGCTGCGCAAGGTCACCCACCGCCTCAGTCACAAGGCAGAGGCTACATGCAAGACACTGATTTTCTGTGCATTGTAAGACAGGTGATCTTAGCCATTAAAATCTCTTCTCTGTAAGTATCGTTCATTCTTTTAGCAATCGGTGCTCTTTTTGTATCAAGTTCCATTGTCTAGAACCAATTCCCAATTCAGGGAGAGCCAACTCTTTGCTAAGATTTCCTGAATTTCCAGGAATTCTCAAAAAATACATTTTCCAGCTCAAATCATAGAAACTGAATGATTATATTTAAAATTCTACCACAATTGTTTCTCAGAAAAAAAAATTAATTTTATCCTGACCAGATGGCTTTGCCCTTAGCATGAACTTGAATCACTCAGTGTTTAAAGAAAATGATTAAGGACATCCTTTGGATCAACCTTTGTTTCCTAAGATCTTTGTATATGAGGGACAGGCTTGCTTTTAGCCCTCCTGATAGCACGTGACCATTGTCAGAGGCAGAGTCTCACTCTTCAATATTTTGCAGAAATAAATTATATGTAATATCAGAGGAGAATCTCTTTTGCACAGTGGCCTTTATCCTCTCCGATATTGACCCATGAACACTTCAGGCTCTCTGGCTTTATGTGTTTCCACCACAGTTACGTAGCTTCAACCTTTACACATGAGCGAGTCACTTGTGGGCAGCCAGATGAGCAGCGACAGTACTGCTGCTCCAGAGCAGGAATGAGGGAAGCAGAGCAGCACAGAGCCTGCAGACTCTGGCCTCTCTCAAGTGACATTCTGTCATGGTTGCAATAGAGCAAGCTGTCGCTAAAGATTCCCAGTAATGTGTGTTTCCCTCAACATGCACAGATTTCTTAATCACATCTGTGACTTTTATATCCTACATATCCATGCGTTTTTTTCCAGATTTGATTGTTTGTAAAACAAACAAACAAAGCCAACTTTCATCTTTCTGATCCATGAGCTCTTTTATCCTTTTCTAATTAAAAGCAATAAATTATTACTTAATATTTACTAAATAGATGTACTGAAAACATAGTGGGTAGTAACCTCTTAGAGGATGACTGGAATCCATATAAAGTATGAGGAACAGTAGTGCAGGTAATAATAACAGAAGGACCTCAGCTCCCTAGGGTTTTAGATATTCGTGTGTGTGTGTGTGTGTGTGTGTGTATGTGTGTGTGTGTGCTGAGAGAGAATTTGATGGCATTAAAAGGGCACTAGTTTAACAAGAAACTAATACATCATGTTTTGTTATATGGATTTTTTATTAAATGTCACTTGCGTTCTGAATCATTGCTTCCAAGCTACAGCCTAAAGATTTCCCTCAAAATATAATACTGCAACTTTTTTCTCCAAGGCGGCATGCTGTTGTAAACACTGCATGAACACAGTTGCCTTGGGCCTCTCCATATATATGGGTTCCAAGTCTAACTGAGAATTGCTGCATCCATTTCCTTTCTTTTTTATTTTATTTTTTATTAATTTTAGTGAGCCCATTTCCTTCCAAAAACTTTATTGCAGGTCATGATAGCAGGCAGTCCAACATGGAGGGAGGGAGAGGATCAAAAGCTGGTATGGCTTGTGTCTAGGTGTCCCCTCCGAGCCTCATGTGGCTGTAGGTGGGGCTTTTCAAAGGCAGCTAGATCTGGGGTTTGTGCTTCTAGGCTCAGGGACACGATGCTGGGATTGACTCTCAGGGCCATGCTAGAATTAGAGGTGATCCCTACATTTGTCCCTGTGTTGGGTTGACATTCATCATAACCAGGTAACTAGATAGAATATGAAAGGGGCAGAAGGAAATGGCTATGGCTGCCTGCGGCTTCTTCCTTTGCCTGCTGGCTTTGTCAATCTTCCCAGGTCCTCAGGTGTTTCTCCTCTGTGATGTCAGTCTGCCATGCACCAAGAGCCAGCCAGCTTTGAAACCTCTACAAACTGTGAGTGAAATAAGCCTTTCCTTCCTTAACTTGTAGGTGTTGGCTTTTTGTCTGAACAAGGAGAGAAAAGTAACTAAAACAAAGGCACAGGTTATGGAAGAGATAGGCAAAAACATTGGCGTAAGAAGCAACAAATTTACTAATTAGCTGTTCTTTAACTGAAATGAATGCTTATAACCAGCAGTGAAGTGAACTGCTGGCTCAAGCTGCACTGATTCATACTTAGGAATTTCGAATACCTATTCATTTACTAATGATTGCTAATAACCACAAATGGCCAAAATCAAGGCAAAAGCTTTTGGAAAAAAACACACATTACCTTTCTCCATAGGCACAAACATGGATATGCCATTTATTCTTCATTATATACTTAAAGTCTGAGTCAGTTTTCTTCCTTGTTCGTTACTGGCTAACAATCTAAGTTAATTCTGGCTTGCTAGATTTAATATGTACTATACAAATGCACGATGCATGGTCATGTTCTCATGAGTATCTGCTTTGTATGCAGCTAGATGAGGGTATATGAGACATGAATCGTGGTTAGTCTTTAAATCCTGAATCAAGACTATGTGAGAAAAGATAGAAGACAGCTCTAAATAGAAGTCGTCTTTATCTCTGCTGGTGCTTCAGTTACCAGATTGGATGCTCCGCAGTGTTTATTCTTCCCCATGTTCACAGCAACTAAAAATATTTGGCTGCTTTTTATGATAACCCCTACCATTGATGGCAACCGGATGTTTGTGCTTTGGGGAATCTGTACATAAAGTGAAACTACCACTCAGAGATCTTAAAATATCGGGCTCGATTGTAGCATTGGCTACACTGGTAATCATAACAAATCATACTCACGTTTCTAGCATCATAGTTAATCTTTTTCAGAAAGCTTGTTAAGTTCTACCAGCACCCAAAGACACAGTGCAAGAATCGAAGAAAAGCAAGCTTGTCACTGAGGCCATGGAGACATGCAGGGTGAGAAGAACACGTTCTCCTCAGTCTAGAATTAGCAGACTCTGCCAGCACACAGCTGCTTTTTGTCAGACTGGAAATTTGAATTTTAAAACATCTTTCAAATCAAGAAAGAAGTGGCTGCTGACCTAATCAATAAATATCTCGGGATTTCTGCTTATCAAGTAAGGAATTCTGAAGTCATAGTTCAACCTTCATGTGACCAAGGGCTACCTGCTGACTCTGTCCCGGGAAGAGACAATGCTGTGAGAAACCAGATTAATTGATGAAAATGTGGGGCAATGAAGGAGAAGCGACACCCAGGAGACATGATTTGAGGTCATGGTGCTCTGTTGTTGATACTTCACACAACCGTTTAAGTACCTGTGCAACAGCGGGCTGCCAGTGAAGAGGTCTCTCTGAAGTCTGGTGGTCTCCGCTTGCAGAGTGAAAGCTGGTTTGCATGAATCCTGCAAGGCACTGGGCGACCTTGCCCAGGTGTGTGGACGGCTGCATGCCTCAGTGGGCGGCTGGGAAGGCAGGCACAGGGCCAGGTAGCGCACTAGGGGCACGCGTTCCGGGGTCACACACCTGCCCCGAGCACTCATCTGCAGCTCATTGAGAGCCACCTCCTTGCTCCTCCTGCTCTCTGAACCAGGTGGCACCTTCCCCATCGTTCTCATGCTAGGATTTTGTGAAAGAGAATTTGTTTTGGCTTGTAAAAGCACTTGCTTGGCAAGCCGGCTCCCCTGCCGCCCCTTCCCACAAGCACCACGATAACAAGCGCCGCCCAAAGAGGCTATTTTTGCCAGACTCGCATCCCGTCAGCGAGCGCCTCCCAAAGATGGCCGTGTTGTTGCAAAATTAGACTTTTTATGACTGGAATAAATACTGTGCGGTCTTTGTAGCCAGAGCTTAATGGATTCCTTTACTAATTCCACTGAATAACAAGGATTCCTTGTGAAAATAAAAGGCAGACAAGGTAGAGTAAACCGGCAATTACATATAATGTGCTGCTGTTAGCTTGCCAAAGCGGTCCATAAACTCGGAAGGGAAAGACTAGGGTATTTTTCAGGGCTTTCACCCCTATCGGCTCGCTGAGCGCTCCCCCTCGGTGAGCTGTTTACGTGGAGGCGAATAGATTCCGCAGCTGCCTCTTTCTGTGGCTTAGCGGGGAGGCTTTATTACCTTCTTTCCTTCTTCCCTTGCATGAGAGAATTTAGTTTCCAGCCTAAAACCTTATTCACTTACCACCCAACAGCTAAGCTCTGGGAAAGACAGAAGTACAAAAAGATACTGTGTCAGGGAAGGGTAATAGCTCGGGTGGGTTTGGAGCATGGGTGTTCCTGGGAGGGTGCTTCAGTCCAAGCACCTTTGCCACCATGTTCAAGCTGGGTGACTACAAGGAAAACCAGCAAAGTTTCAATATTTATACTTTTTGCATCATTAGGCAAGACATATGCAAGGATGCAGAGCCGCTGAGGGCAACACAGTCAATTGCAGAGCTGGGTGACTGTTGAGCTTCACTCCCAGGGCTAATTCACAGTTCTGAAGAGGCGACTGGTGATTTGCACTTCCGGTCCATGAATGCTTGATCCTGCGCGTGCTCATCCGGGGATAGGTGCATTGTGACCCATGACATATTGATATGGTGACACCTGCATATGAAAATGTCGGTTTCATGCAGCGCTATCCTCTGTCATGAATCAGTACGTGTTTATGTGAGCCATCATTTTGTTCCGATTTTCATTGAGAAATTTTTTCGCTACTGTCTTCTTCCCTACTTACCAAACTCTTACTTTCCTCTAACTTCTCTTCCCCAAGTTCTTTTGGATGCTGTTTTTTAAAAAAATTGTTTTGTTTATATTTTCTTCAAGAATTCCTTCTTAGATAACAATGTGGGAGTCATCCAGAGGAATTTCAGAAAGAAAAAGGCGCTACCAGTGCAGACTATCTCACTCTCTGGTTCAGTCATCAACTACTGAATAACCATGGTCAATCCAGTTAGTTAGCATTTTTGGGTCATCTGATAACCCATCATATATGAAACGTAAGGCAAAGACCTTCAGAAATTATTAAATTCTGTGATTTATGGAGACATTTTCTACTTGCCCTTTCCAGGGAGTCTCTTTTTCTAGAAAGCTTACACGTAAGAAATTATTATGGGCTTGAGTAACTATTTTCCTAAATTTCTGAAATTATGTGACAGCCTATGCATGAGATAATTTGACCAGAAAAGGTTGCTATGATATAGGAGAAATGTAACTCCTAACCTGCTAGTCTTTAAATGTGCCAAGTTTGTGTACCCTGAAGTCAAAAACAAATTGTAAAGGACAAAGGAAGCTGAGAGTACAAAAGCTTGCCTTGGGAAATAGGAACAGCTCTTGAGAGACAAGAGGGGTTACCACAGAAGCCTTAGGTTGGGGGTAATTTAAACAAGAAAGTCACAGTACAGTAAAAACATGGGTGAAACCATAATCAATCTATAGGATTATAAGTATAGCTACTTCCTTAACACCGATAGAGTAGAGAAATGTGTCACGTAGCAAGAGAACATGGAAAGAAGAAAGGCATTTTGGGAAAGCGATAAGCCTGGATCCTCATCACCCGCCTGGGTGGTAACCATCACAGCATGGTCTCAGCTTAGTTAGAATTACCTAACTTTCATTGCTTTATCTCACTGGAGTGAGAACTTGAAAGTGTAATTAAAGTATAATAATGTGAAAGGGAGAGAATTTGTTGAAGGGGAAGAATAAATTGGAATGAGGAAAAGGACAAATGAAAGAAGGGAAAAAGATATATGTATCTATATACACAGAACAATTTGGATAATTGTACTGCTGATTTCTGCTGATCTTTTGAAAGGAACAGTTAATGCTTAATTTTTTTCCCTTTGTGTTTTGTGTTTCAATTTCTTGCAGCATTCTTATTATTGTTCCGTAAACCAATCTTGCACATTTATATCTGGTAATCAGAACAACTAATTTGAACATAACATCATGCAATATAGGAACCATTGTGGAATTCCTATTACTTTGCTTTGTGAATTTTTGTATCATTTATAATGCTGTTTCTTTTGCTATCACTATTTTATACTCTAAAATATAGATTGAGAAGTATGAATAAATTGCTTAAAAAAGAATACAGAGAAGTGAGAGGCGACTGATACAGTGTTTCCACTTACAGTCATACATCTGTAAGTCTTGAAGATGTGCACATGGCTATCTTTGTGGCATACTTCCTTAGAGGACCAGCGATTCACTACGCTGCTTGATGCTCATGTCATTTATGACATCACACTGATGTATTTCAACCACGTAGCATTGATTAAAAATTGTCCATACATGGTTACCGCAAATGCTGCCAGTCTTGATAGGTTAGAGAAGACCGTGCCTTAGAGCACACTGAATTCAACTCAGACATTCACAACATGTTGAAATATATTTAAAGAAACTGTTCAAAGGGCAGGAACAACTTGGATGATGGAAAGTGGAAAATGAAGAAAGAAGGAAGGTAAAACATGTGGATGCATGTTGGATAACTTGGATACTTGCTGCTGATTTCTCCTTGTGTGTTGAAGCAATTTGTGCTTGTTTTTTCTGTTGTTTTTAAATTCTTTTGACAAATTTTAAGACTTCTTATATCTGGTAATTGAAACAACGAATTTGAAGACAACAATATGCAATATAACAATCATTGTTAAATTCCTGTCATTTTGTTTAATGAAATTCTGTATGTTTGTTTTCTTTTGTTTTATTTTACTGTTCGTTTTTTCTCTTTAAAAAATTAAAAATAATATACTGGGAGGGAAAGGAAAACCAGAATCTGTGTTGTTTTTATTTTCTTTTTGAAATTCTTTTTACGCAGGGTACTGGCCTTGGTGGATAGATTACCAATTTCTGTGTCTTAAGAATCAGCCTGCTAGAAGTTGACAGTTGTGCTCTGTCTACACCCCTAGATAACCTCAGTGTTCGTCTTGTTATAATTGAGTTCCTACATGCAGCAACAATAGCAGTGGTAATTTCCCAGTACTGAGGCACTGGACCAAAAAAGAAAGTTAGGACCAAGAGATTCGGCTTCATTTGATTGAGTGTGTTGTGGATTCTCAGCTCTGATTTCTTTCAGTGACAGCTTTCTACTTTCCTCTTTCCTCTAGGTATCCCTCTTTAGCATGAGTGTCACATGTGGTTGCTCCTGCTCAGGCTTCATAGGGCTTCTTTATTCTAGTACCTGATGAAACTGACCTCTGAATCCTGCTTCACATCTGCAAGGTTAATGTCATTGGCTCACACTCGTTTCAGGTCTTTTCTCCAGCCCATTGATGATGCCTGAAACTAAACTTTGAAGAGAGTACAAACACACCCAAGAGACTTCTGGGAAAATCAGTTCAGAGACTTCTTAGTATTAGAGGAGGTAGGGGCACTCAGAAACCCACCTAGGCAGACATTAGTGTTTAGTGAAAATGCAGTGTTAAGTAGATACACAGGGTGAGTCTTACATGTGCAATTCTAGGAATGGAAAGTGAAGAGATTTAGTTAAAAATCTTAAAAGAAAATTGTGTTACTATAATTGTTGTACAATCACAGAATGTAAGATTTGCAGGGGGCATGAAAATGCATTAATCCATGAAGGGCTTCATAGAACAGTTAAGATGTGTGACTGTCACATGGTCCCTTTAGAAAGCAGCATGCAAATGTGGGGCAGTTTACACTGGAAGGAGCAGAAGCTGTAAACAGAAAGATGCCCTCGCTGAGTCAGTGAGGTTAGGATGCCCGGGTGATAATTCCTGTTGCAGTTCCACGTTCTTCTGTCTCTTAGAAATGGCTGGTCACTACAGTCGTAGCCGGTCACTGTGATGCACACCATAAGAATCAGCCAAAGACAGGCAAGTCTTCTATCCCCACAACACTATTAAAAACCTCCCTCCATGGGCTTTCGGGGCCTCACATTTTCGGGAGTAGTTGATTTCTAATCATTGCCCACTTGATATTAAATAAACCTGCCTCTAAGTGCCAGGTATTATGGGGTTGATGAGATAGCTCAGTGGACTAAGTGCCTGTTTAGGCAAGCACAGGGACCAGGGTTTGATCCCCAGTGCTGCATGCTGAGCCAGCCCCACCCCTGGGCATGCTGAGCCAGTGACTGAATCCAATCAGTGTGGCACACACCTGTAATCTCAGTGCTGGGGAGGCTGAAAACAGGAGAATCACTGTGAGTCCAAGCTGTGTAGTAAGACCCTGTACCAAACACATGAATGGAAAACCAAAACCAAAACCAAGCTGGGTGTTGTTTTAGTGTTTCTGTTTATCATTGTGTCTGATAAATAGACTGTGCTGACGTCTTTTGTCACTGGTCATGGCTTTCACAGGCAGAGAAGGGACCTGGGCTTTTGGGGCCTGACATTCACGTCCAACGGCAATGTATGCCCTCCAGATTTCTTGAGTTATCTTGGGGGTCTGGAGGAGGATTCCTGGCTCTCTAATCTAGAAGCTCACAGCAGACCTCCAAGAGAGGAGGACACAGTTTGTCTGTCAGTCTGTTCCTCTCTCTGCCTACCTGCCTGTCTGTTTCTGGTAAGACGCCACAGTTGGTCTGTCTGTCAGCCCTACTCAGCTCAAGCAGAACGAGGGTCTAATCAACTCTCCCTACTTAGGGCTACTCCCAAAGAAAGGAGGTTGGAGTGTTTAACCTGAATGCCTGTTGAGTGAGTATGAGTGAGTGGTGGGGAGAGCGTAAGCAACAGGCTGCCCCATCTGGAAGCGAGACTGGGAAGCACTGGATCGGCCCTTACCTGTGGCTCTGTGTCAATCCACATGTGGCATAGGGGGGCATCTTGACCTTCTTAACTAAGCAGTGCCTAAATCCCTGCAAGGGGTGTGGCCACATGGGCATCTGGATGATCTTCAGCCTTGAGGGGTGCCCAGGCTCATCAGTGGCACCGCCTTTAAAGGACATGTAGCACACACATAGGAAGTCAGAGATGGAAACTAGTCAAAACCCACAGTCCCTACAGCAGGAAAAAGGGCTTTTATGGAGTTAAAATGAAATCAAGCCACCCCTTGCATCCCAAAGAGGCGAAACAGAAGAAAACAAGATGCCCATCCTTCCTGAGAATTCCACGCTGGCACCCTTGTTGGCCAACACAGTTGCCACCAACCCTAGATCTTCACCCACTGCTCCTGACTCATCTACTTCTAGCCAATCAAGCAGATTCCAGCGAACCACTGCCTGCATGCAGCCACAGCAGTCCTCACGAGGGCCATGTGTCACGGGCCTTCCTGGTCAGAGGGCGTCATGTAATACCCACCTGAGATTCAATCCTATCTGAGTTCCAGAGTTTGGCTGAGGAAAAATTAGACTTTCCATCTGGACAAATGATGTGCCATGGCCTTTCTGAAGATCACCCCACCTAGGAAAGAAACCAGTCAGGTGCTTCTCAAAGAGATCAAAAAGAGGGATGAAGGACACCCGAAATCTGAAAAAAGAAAATCACGAAGTACAGTGTGATGGACGACCACTCCCTCTGGTCACAGCTTACAATGACTGTGGGCATAGCAGCAAAGGCCCCCTCCACCTGGGAGACACAAAGACACCTGACAGTCCTGGCCTGCCTTGTCCTGAGCCTCCCTGTACACTGTGGGGCCTGCTTGGATAGGACAGACTGAGATCATAAATCAGGCCCCTGAGAGTCATTGCAAAAGTCAGGGGCAAACCTGTGGCTTTCCTGGGAGACCGTGGAACAGAACTGCCTGCCTTCAGGTGTTCCCTCTGTCAAAAGTTACCACCGCTGGGACAACTGGGAATGTTGCCCCTTGCCCCTTCTGCCAGGTGAAGTCTTGGGGCCTGGTGACCATCTCGCCAAGCCAGAATTCTGGCATAAACTGTCCGCATGCTGCATTTCAGGTGATACCTCCTATTCAAGTTTGAAGTGACCACATCATTTACAGTAAACCAGTCAGCTTTTCTCTCTTTTAACCCTGGACTTTCAACTTTGACTGTTTCCCAAAAAGAAGATGATACCTACATCAGCCTGAGACAGATAACTGCAATCCTCAAATTCTGCGAACTGTCCAACCAGACGTGTAGGACAAAGACTCACCTCCAGGGCTAGACAGTAAGCATCCCACCTCATTAAGGCCCCGACATACTCAGGTGTCACAGGAAGCACAGATAAGCCACACATCAGCAGGATGCTCTTAATCACGCTGTCAGAGCGCAGCTGGAACCTTGCATTCTGTGGTTCCCGACCCATACACACTTTTTTTTTTTTGACTATTATTCAATTGCCACCCACCAGGGTCTGGGAACTCTCTTTCTATTTTTGGGGAGGCCCTAACAGTGGATTTGACTCTGGAATAAGCTGGGTTTTTTGTTCCATCTTTATCCTCGTTCCTAAGAAAGAAGAAATGCAGCTTCAAAGCTTCAAAATTTCTATAGACTGTCAAACTGTTGGCACCCCCTCTCCTACCTGCAAAGCCAGCCCAATGTCTCTGAGGTGCCAGTGCTGCCAAACTGCCCTCTGTGTACACTGCCTCAGTCTTCTGCTACCTGCACCCTGCTGGTACACTTGCCTGCACCTAAACAGATTCCTTCCTCTGCCTTCAGCCAGCCTTCCTTCACCTTTAAAGGCAGTTGAGTCCAATTCTGTACTCAGATGCCGACTGACCTGGACTCAACCTCTCAGAGGTTCACAAGCTTCTTTAACCTCTTTGGTGAAGTCCTCACAGCTGACCTCACTAGTTTCAAAGTGCAAAATATCTCTGTACTTCTGATTAAAGTCACCAAGCTTAATTCTGGAAAGACACAAAAGCTCTGCTTCAACATCTGGCAGAAACATTGCAGGAAGAAACTCCAAAAGTATCTTGGAAGTTGCTGGATCCTATAGAATCTGGATCCTCGAGTTCACAAAAACAGTGATGCTTAGCCAGGCTGTCAGCCCCGGGGAGCGCCCAAAGGCCTATCTGTGCAAATATTTGTTTGTTTTTTTAAAAAATATTTATTTATTTATGTGTGTGTGTGTGTGTGTGTGTGTGTGTGTG
>NDGN011488919.1:0-18326 GCA_002564285.1 Tympanoctomys barrerae | reverse complement strand
CAGGAGAATCACTGACTCGAGGCCAGCCTGGGCTACACAGTGGATGAGACCCTAAAGAAACCCCTTGTGGGGGTACCTGCCAGTTAGCTCAGTTGTTTAAGTGCCTGCTCATGCAAGTGCAGTCAGGTACAGGATACCGAGGTTCAAACTCTACCTCCACATGCCTTACAAGACCCCTGCCCTTAAGGCAAGCTGAGCCAACCTCCCCCCCCCCAAAAAAAAACCCTTCCTAAAGAAACCCCTTGCTCAAGTCTGATGGGCCCACTCTCCCTGCTGATGCAGAAGCCAGGGGTCAGAATCAGGGCTTCTCAGCTGGCCTGACACTCAAAGGCCGCCCTAGATCCTGGCACGGGTTTCCATCTTCTGGGACAAGGTGTCCCAAGGCACAGAAGGGACCCTCGTCGCTCTCTGAGGTTACCTCAGCCCTGCTTGTCCCTCTATCATGCCAGTGTGAGCCAGCAAGCAGGCCAGCGGTGACAGAGGGAGATTCAACTGACAATTAGTCTGATTTTTTTTTTCAGTATAGGATTTGAACCCCAGATCTCGGGCTTGGTCTCACACTGAGCTGTCACTTCAGCTCAGTGAAATAAAACATATTTTTATTTTGAGACAGAGTCTTACTGAGTTATCTAAGTTGCTTGGACTGTGCTATAACCTACAATCCTCCTGCCTCAGCCTCCCAGACTGCCAGGATGACAGATACTGAGCCACCGCACCTGATGGATAATTGGAATTTAAAAGCTCACCTTTGAGAAGCTGAAGTCTCTGAAAGATGTGACAGTGTCTAATTAGCCATCCTGGCAAGTCCCCCAATGGCGATGACCTCACACGACCTGTGTCGGCCGTCACTTGGGAGCGATCGAATGATGGGTTGTCTGGACTTAACGCTGACTCCTTCCACCTCCATTGGCCTCCCCACCAGATGTCCTGAGACAGAGAGGGTACAGAGGAGGCTGTAGCCAACCCAGAACGTGTCCCCAGTGGGCAGCCAGAACCCTGGGAGCCCTGGGTGTCCCAGATGTGAGCCACCCGAGACAGGGCTGCTCCTCAGTGATTCTGCTTATGTCCCTCAGCTTATGGGGTGGCACAAATGTGCAGAATGCCACACACAGTCACTTCCATGTGACACACATGAGTGTGCATAGCACACAGTACAGACACACACAGGGAAGCCCGTGACAAGGACTCCTCGCTGGGTGTCCCCTCTACGGCATGGTGGCGGCACTTCCTGACTCCGTGGACTTGAGACCAAGCCTGAGACAGGAATGCACGGGTTGTTCTACGGTGGCTCTCAGGCTGGCCACCCCCTCTCTACTTCCCAGGAGTAGGGGCGTCACTGGGGTACCCCTGAACATCCCTCTAGAGAGCAGACACAGCCCCAGCCGTGACTGCAGGAGTGTCGGCTGACCCTCTGAGGCTGGCTGTCCCCTCTCCTAGCCCGACTTCCAGCTCAGTGTGATGATACTCATTCCTGCCCACAAATAACCACAAACTGCAGGGAGACCATGAACATGGGGAGCTGGCTTCAGGCATGGGCAGACACTCTGGGACTGAAAATCAGCTCATGTACCTGCAGAACAGTGGGTGTCATGGCTTGGGGTTTGCAAGGGGAACAGTACAATACAGGACATATTTTATAAGATTATTTTATAATGAATCACCCAAAGACTGATGTACAAAGACAGCCAGAAATCTATCCGCATACTAAGGACCAAAGAATCCAGTCGAGGGCCTGGATCCCACAACAAGGGCTCATGCAGGCCTGCTATATGGATCTGTGCTGGAAAGGCCCCAAGGTCAGGGGTGGAAGCTAGGAAGACTATGCCAGCGGGATGAAGAATCTGTGCCAGCAGGCTGAGGGATCTGAGCTGGAGCCAGCAAGTGATGCTCAAGGTAAGGACCAGAAATTTCCTCCAAAAGTACCACAGCCGTCCTCAGCAACAGTGAGGTCCTGAGCTCCTCCAACGATGAGAACATGGGAGTCCCCATCAGGAAAGCCAAGGTGACACCACAGGACTGAGCTGCACACCATCTTCCTCTCCAGAGCCAGGAAGCGATGCTCAAGGTGAGGACCAGAGCTTCCCAAAGTGGGCCACAGCCATCCTCAGTGACAACCAAGTCCGCAGCTCCTCTTCTTTCAAGAATCAAGTTCGCCAGGAAAGCAAGCATGACAAGTCCCTCCAGCAGGACAAGCCAAGAGAACCAGCAGCTCCCAACAGCTTCGCCCAACCGCTTCCCTGGCAGCCTCTTCTCTTCTCCTCCACTTTTCTCCCTTGGGCTGCCAGCAACCCTCCTCAGGTGGCCTCCCACACTTGGCACCATGTGCTTCAGGTCTCTTGGGTGTAACAAATCGACCACCAGTTGGAAATCTACCACCATAGAGCAGGCAGAATTGGGACTCTGGAGAAGCTTGGGGCCTTGGCTCTGCCCCTACCACCATTCATGGGCATGCACACACATGGGTGTAGGTGCACACACACACACACACACACACTCACACACACACGGAGCAAGCTCCAAAGGTGACCCTTGTGCTTCACTCTGGGGCTGGACTTGACCACGCACGCATGCAGGCGCGCACACACACACGCACGGAGCCGCTGCAGGGGCTTGGCTTTGAAGACGCTCCACTCACAAGCAGGGTGCAGCCTTCGATTCACCTAGCAATAGCTCCGCTTTGAGTACCAGGCCATGTGCCTGGTGATGTACAGTCATATGTACATGTACGTGCATGTATGCGTGTGTGTGCATGTATGCATGCATGTGTGCATGTGTGTGCGTGCATGTGTGCACACATGTGTGCATGCATGTGTGCATACGTGTGTGTGTGACTGCATGTATTTGTTCCTGAAGGACACTTGGGGCAAGCGTGTGCCTACCCACAGAGACGATCTGAAGCGTACAATCTACCCTTATGGCAGCTCTGAAACATCGGGACACTGTCATTTATTATGATCACCAAGCTGTGACATGACGAATTTGTTCATTAGCTTGATTGAAGAAATCTCCAGTGTAAATATATAGACGTATCAAAACATCACATTGTGTTCCATAAATGCACATAATTATTACTTGTCAATGAACAGCAATTTCTAAACCACCTGCGCCACCAGGCTTGTGACCCTAGCAGTCAGGAGGCTGAGGCAGGAGGATCACTGTGAATTCAAGGCCAGCCTGGACAGCACAGCAAAACCCTGGCTCAGACAACACCAAAGATAAGAGGCAAGCCCGCGGCTCAGAATCCGGGGTTTGAATTCCAGCTCTGCCTCTCTGGAGCTGTGGCGGCTTCTGCCAGGCGGTGTAATTGCCCAGCACTCCAAGTCTCATCTACTGGATGCCCCTGCGAGGGGCGTGCCGAGGGTCGCAGGAGGAGTCTGCGCTGTGTGTGTGGCTGGGCACACAGCAGGTGCTTCCTGGGCAATGCACTTGATCTCTTGCTGACCCTCCTCACTGCAGACGCACACGAGTTTGTAACACCAGCCACCCTCTCAGAGCCACCTTCCTAGTTCCCAGAGGACAGAATGGTGCCGCTGGGAGCGAGCGTCCCCGGCCTCCTCTCCTGCCGCTTCCCATCCACCATGGGGCTTCCGCCTCATCCCCACCACCTGCACATGAAACTGTGCCTTTTTTGTTTCTTTTGGGTTTGTTGTTTTGGTTTTGGTTTGGTTTGGGTTTGGGTTTTTTTGTTATTGTTTTTTCATGTTTGGTGGTCCTAAGGATTGAACTCAGGGACTTCACACTGAACTCCACCCACAACCCATTTTCATACTTGTTACTTTGGGGCTGGGTCTCAGGCTGGTCTTGCATTTTCATTCCTCCTGTCCCAGCCTCTGAGTGCTGGGCTGCCAGACGTGTACTACCATGAGAAGTGGGTGGAGCAGAGGCTCCCAGGCCAGCGGACATGCGTCTGGGGTTCAAATCTCAAAAAGAAGGAAAAAAATAGAGTGGAGCCGTGCTTCCTCCACACGCAGGGAGCTCTGTGCCGGGGCTTCCTGCCATCTGTGTCCATCTGGTGACCATGCACAGGGACAGTCCCCTGGGGCCCACCGCTGTCCCTCCCAGTCAAGCTTTCCGCTGTCTTTCTTCGTAACAGACACAGACACTGAGCCACTAGGACTGTGAACCCAGCCGTCGCCCCTGCCGCCGCCGGTCACCTGACCTCCCTGAAGTGGGAAGCACCCAGCACAGCTGGGAAACTCGATCAACCCCTGATCAGCCACCCCGCCCCCACTGGCCTACTGCAAGCTGCAGAAGCAGCTGAGTCAGGGGTGCTGGCGGCATGAGGGGGCCAGCAGGGGAACCTGGGCAGAAGGGGAATCAGGAACTGGGCACCAGCTGCGAGGGCCCTGTGAGATTTCTTCAGCTTTGCCACTTCCCCACTTTTTCCCCCATGTCACACCCCGTGCCAGCCTGACAGTTGATTAACTTAGGACAGCAGGTGGCCTGTGTGGGTCAGCCACGCTCCTGGGCCAGCCCCAGAGAGAGGCCAGGCCAGAGGTCCTGGCTCCAACCAAGGCCGGTGTCCAGAGCCCAGGCCAGACCAGTCCTCTCCGTGGAGGCACCTGCTGGGCACGGGGCCCTCACCAGACTCCAGGATCCAGGCAGGACGATGACCTTGAGGAGGAGGCAGGCTCACACGAGGACCTCAGAGTCCCATCCTTGCCTCTCTCTGTGAACACAGACTCAAGAGGGACAGAGATGGGAACAGAGCAGGCCAGGCCTCCTGTCTGCCCCAGACTCTGTATAGCTCCCAGGAAAGATCTGGGGGGGCAATAAGGGCACAAAGAGGGTGACCTGGGGGACAGGAGCAGAACTGTGCAGAACTTCTGAGCTGAAAACACATCCTTCACATGCTCTATTTCCTCTAAGCAGGAAAACACTGTCTATTGCAGATGAGGACTGGGATTCTTGCCCAGGCTGTGGCCTCTTCAGATGTCATGGGTCTGCAGGACATGACCTAACTATAAGGCCTGACACGCAGGACAGAGAGAGAATGTCACCTGCCCATGGCACATCTGCATTCTAGTGGTTAATTCGCATATAATTTGCATCTTCTCCACCCTCTCACCTGGGGTTCACACTGTACCCTGAGCCTACATTACCTTGGGAAACCTGGCACACATGGAGCGGACCCTCTGTCCCTGTGTCCCAAGTTCTATCGTTTTTCCAGTTCCCTGACCTGACCTAATCTAAGTGGGTGGCAGGGGGCCCTTGTTTGGTCTTGCCCAGTAGTAGCCAGACCTGCTGCCACCTTCAGGAGGTGGATGACAAGATCGACAGCCCAGCTCAGCGCCAGGCCTGGGAAGACAGCGGACAGGTGGGCCCAGCGTCACGGTGAACCTCTCTGGCCCTCACTGCCCTGTCTCCTGGCCCTGCCCCATCTCTCACCCCTTCCTCAGTTCCGGGTCTATGTGGATTCAAGTCTTCTCTGAAGGGCTGTTTCCCACCGTACTGCCTGTCCTCTGCAAAACACAAGCTCTGCCCCCTTGTCTCCAACAACTCGCCTATCCTTACTAACCAGCCTGGGGTGCTCTGGTCCATGCAGGTTGTGACCCAGAGAGCTGAGCACATGTCCTCTGTTTCCTGGTTGGGGGGGAGTTTGTCACACAGAGCAGGCAACGGCCTAACTGAACTCGAGATAGGTGACATCTATCACGCCCAACGATCTGCAAGCTTGTCGCTCTGCCCAAGGAGATTAGATTAGTAAGAGCCAGGTCATCAGAAAATCCAGCTTCAGAGGTCTAATAACTCCTTTCTCCTCTGTGGTAGCAGTGTTTGTGAGACTGCTGTGAATGACTTCTCTGCTTCCCACCACTGGACCTTCCCCAAATACTTCTCTCTTGCCTGTCTCCCAAATATGGCTGCCCCTGCTTGACTCTGGTATCCCCCATCCATTCGTCTCCCTTCCATCAGCTGGCTACTGTTTTTGCCTCTGTTCTGGAAAGCAGCCCAGCTTGACTGCCTGAGAGCCTTTCACTATTTTTCTGGGAACCCCCCCCCCCAGCTGATGGTTCAACCAGCAGTCCAACATCCTGACGCCTACCTCACAGCGTTGGTCATTCATGGGATTTGAAAGAATGACTGCTTCCAGTCCTGTTTGCATTTCAGAGTTGTGAGGAGGGAGTAAAAGCACAGATTCTGAACAGGAGGGAGAAACACAGTCCCTCTGGCTGGAGACTAAGTCACACTTTCTGGATAAAGCAGGTGAGTCCGGCCTGGTCCACCACCTCAGGAGCAGGGCCTAGACCCAAGGCCTAGGGGAGGCAGGCTACAGAGGGTCCTGGGGCCATCTACCCTGACAGCTCAGAGTGAGGGCCTGCGTTGCCCCAGTGGTGGCTCCAGCACCAGGATTCCAAGGCATCAGGGAAGCGCAAGACAAAGGTTTTCAGCAGCCATCTGTGTAACCAGCTGGCCTGTCCCATTAGCCAGCCTCCTCCTGGGGCTCAGGATCACCCCAGAAAAGAAAGCAGAGTCAGTCAGCACAGAGATGACTTGGTCAAGGAAAGGTTGAAAATCTTACATTTTAAGAGAATTCTAACTCTTTTCATTCTTGGGTTTGTCAACCTTAGCCTACCCAAAACCAAGAGCAAGCAGGTGAATGATAAAAAGTACTAGGAAAACAACACATTCAGGCTCCTGCTAAGCTCCTCCATCTCCTCCAGGGCCTGTCTCTTCTTTCTTCTTTCTCTGTCTCTGCAATCCTCTCTCCTCATCTCTCACTTCGCCTCAGACTCCATATCTCTCCCTCTCTCCCCACCGCCTCCCTCCACCCCACCTCTCCTCGGCCTGGGGGAAGCTCTGACATGGGGTCTCTCTCTGCCCTCCTGAGCCCCTCAGCATCTCCAGATGTAAGCTTCATTAGTGTGGGAAGGACTCTTCAGTGCAAAGGTTAATTGTCTTTCCCTGACATGTTTTTACAGAATGCATCTGGGTGACAAAATTAATTTCCTCATTATCTATTTTTGGAAGTGGAACAAGAATCAGCATGGGGACACTAGGCCAAGAGTGAGCTGTTCCGGCCAGGTCCCTCCCGGGTGGGCCCTGCAGACAGAGCAGCCATATGGGAGTGAGTGTTCAGAGACCCTTCCAGGAGCGAGGTGAGCTGAGATCTCTGGTCCTTGGCATCCCTGGGAGAAGACTCAGGTCCCAGCCAGGCTGGCTTCTTCTCCCCATGGGCAGGAAGCCATGGCCCTATGGAGCCAACAGAGACTCGGCCACCACCACACAGCACTGGCCCCAAGAGCTGTCCAGATGGGTGTGGGGACCCAGACCAAGTGGTGGCAAAAGTCAAGGTCCATGTCCTTCATCCCAGCCCACATATGAGGCGTGTGCTTCAATCTTTTTAAATATTGCAGTAACAGAGGTATTGCCATGAGTCGTTCTCACTCTGAACACCCTCACTGCAGCCTCCTTGTCACTTCCTGCAGCTGCTCTGGAGTCCTCTTTCCTGAGGGTCTATAGCTGCCCTGTCCTAGCTGCCCTGATGTCCTCAGTGGATTTAAGAGTTTTCTCTCTCATGGCCATTTGACTTTAGGAAGCCGGAAGTCACGCAGTGCCAGACCTGGTGACTAGGGTGGATGAGGACAGCGTCATGTTTCCATAAACCTGCACTTCCACTGGATGATGCTCAGTGGCAGCCTTCCCCATAGCTTCGGTCACATCTGGTGGAGAATTTCAGAAAGAGGACTCCAGAGCTGCTGCAGAAAGCAGCCAGGACCATGGGATGAGCGTGAGCAGAGGATGCTGACGGCTTTCAAAGCTCTGTGTCTTCTGCTAGAAGGCAATTTTTTCAAGGCTGTGATCAGATATATTTACTAAACTCTTCTTTAGTGAAAAAAAAATTTTAGAAGAATAAAAAATAAAAATAAATTAGAAATGATACAGAATTTCATGAAACAAAATGATGGGAATAGACTTTTAATTTCTAGATTCACCCTAGATTTCAGCTTACCACTGACACAGTCACAGTAGTGGCCACCAGCCAGACGCCCCTGTGGCAATGGCTCCATGATCCTGCACAGAAGGACACGGCTGGTACAGCAGAAGGACAAGCATTGTCCCGAGCACCCAGCTCTAGAACTAAGAGTAGGAGACCTAGTCCTGTCATCCCAGGACTGGGTAGGCTGAGGCAAGAGGATTGCCTCAAGTTGGAGGTCAGCATGGGCCACTTACCAAGACGGCAGGGTAAAGGCATCCAGCTATGGTGCTGGCACCCAGGAAAAATTAGAGCAGTAAGTCCCCCTCCCAGGGCCTCATGTTCTCAGCAGCTGAGGAAATGGCTGCCCACTGTCCTCACAATCTCCAACCACCCACAGTGCCCAGGTGCCCGTGTCAGGCCTGACCTCCCTGTGGGACCCTGACCCCATGGCTCCCAGTCTTTCCTCTGCAGGACGAGGTGAGGATCTGCAGCGTTGGAGCCAGTGCTGATCCAACACCTGAGTTTCCTATTTCTTCAAGCCAAGCCCTTAGACACAGGGGCAAACAAGCCAGCTGCTGCTTCTGACCCAGCCCAGGGACTGTCCTATCTGCACCGCGGCAGGCTCTGCAATGGGCAAACAAGCCAGCTGGGCCTGTCCTCCCCTGGATCACCACCCACCCACCCACCCCAAGTTGCCCTTGGAAGAAGATCTCATGTAGCTTTGGCTTTTTGAGCAGGGCCTCACTATGTAGTTCAGGCTGGTCTTGAACTCACGATGCAGCCCAGCCTCCTCCAGCTCAGCCTCCTGAGTGCAGGGATCACAGGTGTGTGCCGCCATGCCCATCTGAGGACATATAACTGCGGCTGCAGGCTCCTCCGCGAAGGCTCAGAAAGCACCCAAGTTAAGGCACTGAGTGAAGGCTCGCTGCGGGAGAAGCCACACCGAGCCTGGAGTCCAGTTTTGAGTCCTCACAACATGATGTCATTTAGTTCGGCTTTGGTGCATTCGCCAGAAAAACCCAGCTTTCAGGTCACAATGAGTGTACAGTCTCCTCCTGGGGACCAAGCCGGGGCTGCATGGGGACGCCCCCTGCACTCCTCCTAGCCGCTCATGCCCAGGGTCTTGTCATGAGTCACCGGGCCACCAACCGGTGTCCTCTCCCCATTACTGAAGCTGTCAGAGCTGCATGAAGGCCAGTAGCAGCTGGCAGGAAATGGGCGAGAAACTGTCCACACACAACTGCGCGGCGGCGGCGGCAGGGGCTCGGAGCAGGAAGTGGCACTGGGGGAGCCCTGGGCGCCTCGTGCAACACCGTCGTGGTGGGGGTGGGCAGCAAGCCGGCGGGCCAGAGAAGGCGGAGGTCTCTGGATAGAGGGCGGGGGACCAGGAGACGGCNGGAGACAGAAAGCGGGGGCTGTGTTGTCACAGGACCCCCTGAACAGCCCTGCAAGCGTACCCCAGCCCCAGGGTCTGTCTGTGATCAGCCAGAACTGGGTGCTGACTGAGGTGTCAGAGGCCACCAGCCACCAAAGTGTGGTGACACACTTTGTTCTGAGAAGACACTGCAGTATCTGCAGCCCAGCTTGTGATCAGGTCCCCGGGGGCACCATGGGGCAGAGGCTGAGTCCCCTTCCCACGTCAGGGAAGCACAGGGACACCTGCCCCAAGAGCATGCCACCCCCACACAGTCTCGGGGGTTAGCAGGATGGGCTTCAGCTGTGTCTGAGTCACCCTGGTTCCTAGAACCACAGGCAGGCAGGAACGACGCCTCGGGCAGCTTGTGACTGCATTGCGGCCGATGAGCTGCACACAGAACACATCCACAAGCCCCAAAATAGCACCCCCCGGGCCACCTCTTGGGGTGAAATCACACCACATGAGAGCAGGTAGTCAGGCTGTGGGTGGCCAAGAGGCCCAGCCCCAGCCAGCCCCAGGCCTGGTGGACAGAAGCTTTAATGCTCCCGGTGGCGATTGTGAAGCCACAGGACTGTCCCTTTTGTCCAGAAGCCAGCAACATGGATATCTAAAAGGCACCAGAAATGACCAGTAGTTTTGAGGCAGGGTCTCACTATGTGTCACTGTGTGACCGGGCTCAGATATATGTCCATCCTCCTGCCTCAGCCTCCTGAGTGCGTGCCTCACAGGCCTGCCCACCACACCTGGGACTCTGACCTCCTGACAATCTGCTGTACAGAGTCTTCTACACACCTCCAGAAAGAGAGCGTGTCTGGTGAAAGAAATTAGCATCATGTCAGCTTTGTACTTCTTGTAGATGCTCTGGTGAGCATAGGCCTGAGCACTCCTCAGAGCAACCTGGCAGCCACCGCTGCTGTCGGAGGTGGTGCGCCCTCTCCATCTGTCCCCGCCCCATCACTGCCCACGAAACAGGTACAAGGGCTGCGCCACACCTGTCTTCTTGGTGCTGCAGGGCAGGTACCCAAGCCAGTTGTTGTAAGATAACAGCTCCAGCCTGGGTGTTGCATGCAGAGTCTCACCTGAGCCTCAGGAGGGCAGGCAGCAGGTGCCACAGCCTCACTGTGGTGACGGAGAGCTGGGACAGTTCCAGCCCCGCTCACCCTGCCCCGGCTTTGGCCTGCTCCAGTTCTGCTGCCACCTGTTTCTTCAGACATGTTCTCGCTATGTTGCCCAGGTTGGCCTCAAACTCACAGCAACCCTCTTGCCTCAGCCTCTGAGTGCTAGGATCATGGGTGTGCACCGCCACACCCAGCTCTGAGCATCTGCTATGAGCCTCATAGCTGCAGCCCAGGGCCGGCAGGGACAGTGTGGGGTCTTACCTCCTGGCACCACACAGCAAATGGGGCCTGGATTTCAAACAGTTTCCAGCTTTGGTGCCTGACACCACTAGAGAGATGTTTCCATGCTGAGGAGCCAGTGTGTGCATCTCCTGGGGTACTGGGAACACACCGAGGAATCTAAGATGCTGCTCCTGGGGAGCCCACCTCCAGCTGCGTGGGGGTCAAGAACCTGTGTTCTGCAGAAGCTGTGTCCCAGCCTCAATGCCACCACCCAAACCTCGCCCTCTGTTCTCTGTGACCTTCAACTCCAGGGCCATGCCCAGACCCCCATCCCTCGGACAGTAGCCACACAACGCTGGCACTTTCCCCTCCCGTCCACCCCACCTCTGCCCTGCCCTTGGCCCTCCCTTGGCCCTCCCTTGGCCCTCCACATGTGGAAACCTCAGGTCCTTGGAAGCCCCACCAGCCTGCCAGGGCCACCCACAACTCCCGTGGCAGGGCCTTCCCCAGACAGGTAGGAGACAGTACCAGGCGGATAAGTAAACGTTTATTGAACACACGGACTGTCTTTCTCTCCTCCCTCCTGGAATGTGGTCTTCAGACCCCAAACACAGCTTGTGACAAAACAAAAGGCCTAGCAGGACCCTGGCAAGGTGCCAGCCTGCAGCTCTTTGGCCAGACCTCTGGCTGGTTATTTCCAGCCTCGGAGGCTGGGTCTCCTGCCCCTCATCCTGTCCTCGTGGAAATAGGACCTGTGCTGTGTCTCAGCTGAACACCACCTCCTCTGGGAAGCCTGCACCGGTGTCCTCCAGCCATTCAACAAACATTCCTCAAGCATTTTCCTTGGCTCGGCACCTCTGTAGGCCAAGAAGGGGCAGAAATGGGACATGGCTGGACTTCACTAACATCCCCCAGGCCAGGAGAGGGGCAAGAGAAGGGTCTCTCCTCCACATTCTCCCAGGCTCTACCTTACAGGTCAGAGTCAGGACCTGGGCCAGGTCACCTGCACAAGTGGACGGACAGGTAGGGTGGCTTGCAGTCCTCTCACGGGGCAGGCAGGGGGAGGGCAGGCTGGACAGAAAGCCTGGGTAGCCTAAGTGGAAACTCTACCTGGTAGCACACACCTGGTGTTTATGCAGCACTGCGGCAGCTGGAAGGAAGGACCACGTGGGAGGCTGTATGTGCTCTGGGTCCCAGGCCACTGCCGCTGTCAGGTGCTGCCTGGAGGGAACAAGCTGTAGCCCGCGGCTTGGGACAGCTGCTGTCAGCCTAGAAGCCACATCATGTCCCAGCCTGGGTGCTTTCCAGAGGTGCATATTTAACTCTGGTTCTGCTGACCTGGAAACACCAAGGTCACCTTGATCCAACTAGAAGACAATATGCTGGGCTCTCCTGTGGGGGTGCTTCAGGCTGTACCCCACAGTCCTCACCACAGCAGGGTACCCTCAACTCTGGAACAAGGAAGCAATGTCCTATGCCTCCATGGCTTCCTGAGGGCCACATGGGGACTTGTCCAGGCTGTGGGCTGCAAGGGTCACCCGCCTACAGACCTGACTTACAGTACAGGAAGCCCTGGCCATCCATTTCCAGCTCATGGCAAATGTAGGTAGGAGCCCCCCAAATGTGGGCATCATGAGGAAAGCAGGGTTTGGAGAAAGCTCCGAGGCAGCCAGAGTGCCCACTCTGGCACTCATGCACAGGGGAAACCAAGCCTGTGTCATTGGGGCAGTCCCAGCACCCAGAGGCTGAGGCAGGAGACTCTTTACCCAAGCCCTCCTGTCTGTGGGACCTTGGGATAGGCTCTTCTGTGAAGGGACAGTGACACTGCCAGCTCTGCTGTCAGAAAACCTAAAGCTAAAGAACCAAGTAAAGGCCAGTGTCCATAGCCAGCAAAAAGCCTTCTCCACTTCAGCTCCTGCGGCTCTTTCCCTCCTGTCACCATATTGTGTGCCCCTCCCCACTGTGAGCCTCCTGCCCCAGAGATGAAGTCTCTGTCACCACGGGATCCCGAGGATGTAGCTCCCAAAGGCAGTGACCCTCAGCAGAGGCTGCCAGAGGGAAATGGCCCACGATGGGAAAGCCAGGCCTCCTGGAGACCCGACAGCTAAAGGGTGCCCCTCCTCTCTGTGCTCAATGTGTGCCCTGCCCCTGCAGCCTTCCTGCCCCTCCCAGGGTTGCTAAGAAAGTGGATCAGGTCGGAGCAGAGCCTTCTTCGTGCTGCGTCTCCCCGGGAAAAACTAATTAGTTGCCAAATATTCAGAACGGGTAATTGCTACCTGAATTAATAAGGGCAAACAGCCGGAAGAAAACAGTGGTTTACTATCTCGGAGGATTGGCCTCTCCCAACCAAGTTCCCAGTGCTGCTGGGACGCAGACCCCGGCTGGTGGCTGAGTCAGCTTTGTCTCTTCTTGCACACATGCACGAATGTGTGTGTACACATGCAGTTAGACACGTGTGCACATGTACACACACCATACGCAACACATGTATCTACACGCACACACACACAAGTGTGCACACATCCTGGGGAGGCCCTGAGCCCCAGGCCAACTGCAACCTTGCCATGTGACCTCAGTCACTGTACTCTTGGGACCTGGGCTCTTGCCAGGATAGGCCTGGGTGGCCCAGTGCCATTCATGGGACAGTTCTTATTTTGGCTCTGCTGATCGGGGTCACCACACACATACACACACATGCATGCATGCATGCACACACACATACACGCACACGTGTGCACACGCACCACTTACCTTATTTGAATGGCGTGCTGAGCCCCATCAACCGATGGGAGTTCTGGAGGCCGCCGAGATCACAGATCCAGGCTCCGAAACTGCTGTCAGGCACCAGAGACCCTGGGTAGCCTAGCGACCCTGACCCCTGAGGAGAAGCCCTGGAGAAGGGGGTTTGTGCCAGGCACACAGTTCTACTATTCTAATAACAGGACAATAAGTATAGTAAGGGCTGGGGAGATAGCTCAGTAGAATAAGCACTTGCCTGGCAAGCTCAGGGTCCTGAGTTCAATCCCTGGGACCACAAAAAAGAAGTACAGTAAGTATTGTAAATAATCATAATATCACCATCTGAACTTCCCAGCACTCTGCAGGCCAATGCACATAGGTCACCTGGAGTTCAAGGTCAGCCAAGAATACATATAGTAAGACCCTGCTGCAAAAAAAAGCAATTGCAGTTGGTCACCAAGACAGCTGAGACTCAGTTTCTCCACGTGCTTGGCCTCTGTGTCTCCTCCTCCTCCTCACTGCTCAGACCACAGGTCTCTCAGCTCCCCAGGGAACCCTGACCGTAGCGCTCTCCTGCAAATCACTCAACAGCCCCAGCTCCTACCCTGAGGAATTAAAGATGGTATTCATGCTTTCTGTCAGGTCTTGCTTTGTGTTTTGTTCTGGTTTTGGTTTGGTTTGGTTTGGTTTGGTTTGGGAGGGTTTTTTTGAGACAGAATCTCCATATGTAGTCCTGGCTGGCATTGAAATCATAGGGATCCTCCTGCCTCAGCCTCCAAGTGCAAGATTAAAGGCATGTGCCACCATGCCTGGCTTCCCTGTGGCATATTATCTCTGACCTGTGGAAGTCAGGCGGCACAGGGGCTGCAAGGTGCACACTGCGAGGCCGCCTCTGAGGGTCACTAATGGTCCCTGACCGCCCTCTGGGCATCTGAGGTGGGTAGCAGCCTTCATTCTAGCAATTCCAGGTTGCAGGGTTGAAGACTGTTCCTTCACGGAGCCCTGCAGCCCAGGACAGCATACACCAAAGCCGAGTCTCAGCGACACACAGGACAGCAATATTGTTAGGCCCTATTCAAGTTATCCACCCTGGCTGCAGATGAAATATTAATTAAAGGTTATGCTTTCAGCCTTCGGAAGATGATCATTCAAGATAGCAATTATACCCCGCCCCTCCTGTGTAACAGAACTGCGCCACATGGTACAGAGAAAGTAAAAACCCGGATCCCCTTGTTCTCAATGCCAGAGGAGGCTGCCAGAGGAGGCTGTGCCTGCTAGGATGAGGAAGCAGCCCCAGGGGACAGTGGGTGACTTCAAAGACCAGAAGCCTGCAAGCAAGGCACAGAGGTCCTCAGCATCACAGGCTGTCTGCAGTGACCCAGTTACCAAACACAGGGAGGCAAAATGGGAACAGGACACAGCTGCAGCTAAAAGACGGGCCGCTCCATCACCTGCAGCCGGACACACCTGGGCCAATCAGCCAATATCCTCCATCTAGGAGACTCAAAATCCCAGAACAGAGCTGCACAAGGTAGCACTGGCCTGGAATCCCAGCACTCAGGAGGCTGAGGCAGGAGGATCGCCGGGAGCTCGACCCCACACCAGGCTAAAGTCAGACACTTTTGACAGGCATCTCTACACCAAGACTTCATGATGAGATTCATCAGAAGCAGACCCTCCTCGCCCCTTAAGGCTGAGACTGGGTCACACAGGGAGCAGGGCCACAGCCAGCTGTGTCTTGGCTCTTGTACCCAACTGTGTGGTCCTCAGCAGTGAGCCAAAGGCAAAGCCAAATGTGCTGACCAGGCCTGAGGTGAGAAGAGCTGTAGACCGGAAGCTTCCCTGGGTCACCGAAAGGGCAGGGCTGTGGCTCCCGTGGGAAAGGAAGAGGGAGATCCTCCTGTGGAGAGGGAGGATCCTGGGGGCACAGGGGCTCCCTACAGGGCTGCAAGGGTTCTTCCGATGACAGGTTCTATCGAGCATTTCAGTGGACGAGGCTACAGCTGGGGTGTGACCGGAAGCCAGGAGAGGCAAGAGACAGTGGGGGAACGTGGGGCACAGCAGCCACAGGAGGGGACACAGACCTTTCTCAAAGCCAGTGAGGCTGGCGCTGCACTAGTCTGGGTACAAATATCTGAAAACACAAGCCAAGCACAGGCACCTGGAGTGTCAGCAGTTTGGGAGGCAGAGAGGCTCATGGGAGCCCAGGGGTTCATGCCCTGCCTGGGACACATGGTGAAACCCCATCTCAAAAGCAGAACAAAGCCAGGTGTGGTGGTGCATGATGTAAGGGAGGCTGGCGCAGGAGGGTCAGGAGTTGAAGCCTAGCACCTTAGCAACTTAGCAAGACTCAGGCTCCAAATAAAGGCTAGGTATATCTTAGTGCAAAGGCCCTGGGCTCAATCCCCAGTGCTGTAAAAAAGAGAAAGGTGCGGGTCCTCCCAGGCCTTCCCAGAGTAAGTGTTCCTGTGACACCGTTCTGCCCTGTGGCCCCATCTGATCTCCTCTGTGCTGAGGACACCTGGCCAGGAAGCTTGGGCAATGCCAAGGCAGGGGCACTGCCAGAGGGTGGGGCTGGCAGCCGGAGAGCACTGCTGAGTGAGGCACAGCCTCGGGGCTGACCCGAACCAGCCGGTATTCTTCAGTGCCAGGTTGGAGGCTCTGTCTAGCCTCTAAGTTGTCTCCTGGCTTGAACTCTGCAGAAAGTTTTGGGCTCCTTCTTCTGAACGGCAGAGGGGACTGGGCCAACTGGGGACCAAGGTGACCTCCAGAGCTGACGCCTGTGACTCTGTAATTGCTTGTTGTTTGTTCATTTATTTGGTTGTTTGTTGAGACAGGGTTTCGCACTAACCAGGAGTTTCACAAACTCCTGGAGATCCTCCTGCCTCAGCTTCCTGGCACTTCTGAGTACTGGGATGGCAGGTGTGTGCCACCATGCCCAGCAATGCTGTAACTCTCTTAGGTCTTCATTCCACACATTTTTTTTCTTACTCTGGAGTGGAAATCCCCAGAGCCGTGGGAAGAGCTCCCCCTTTTTGCCTTGAACTTGTCCTCTCCTGAAAAGGGGTGGAAGCTGTCTGCTCTTTTTGACTCCAAATGGATCTACTGAGTACATCATCCTTGGGCACAGAGTTGCAGGGCCCAGAGACAGGAGGAAGGATGCCAGCCTCCTCCTCCTATACCCTCCAAGTCTCCTGGAAGGCAGTGAGGTTAGAGGCGCACTAGCAGGGATGTAGGAGGACGGTTGCCCCAGCCAGAAGTCAGCCAAAGACATTAGCAGGAGCAGGTCTGGGGGTGCGGCGGCTAGAAGCTCCAGGGTGAGCCTACCCCCGACATTCCCCTGGAAGCCCCACAGGACCCCCGAGGAGCTCCTCAATCAGCCTCAGCCTCCCTGTGAGTAGCACAGGCAGGGTGACTGTGGTCCCACCCAGACAGGCCAGCGGGCAGTGCCTTCTAGCCCTCAGCCTGCACTCTCCACAGCCAGGGTTCCAGAGCCCCAGGAAGCACCCCGCAGCAACCCGGTACTGGGGAGGCTGCACAAGACCTGAGCTCTCAGGACAGAAGCCTGGCTGCCAGCAGCACAGGGACAAAACAGGCTGGTGTCCAAAAGCCAGGCTCCTCCCCCCAGAGAGCAAGGCCACATCCCAGGACATGGAGGAGGTGCAGCCTCGGACGCGCAGGCGCAGGAGCAAGCCGTGGGAATACCCCAGGTTTCCCTCTTCAGGAGCAAGGCAGCAGGGGTAATTTAAAAAAAAAAATAATGTCTTACAGTAAAGGATGCATGGCCACCGATCCCTCTCAGAACCCTCCCCTTGCTTTAAACACATTCGTCCAACCATCCCTGTCACTTCCTGCAGCAACTCTGGAGTCCTCTTTCCTGAGGGTCTTTAGCTGTGCTGTCCTGGCTGCCTCTATTTCCTGAATGGATTCAGAACATTTCCCTTTCACAGTCGTCTTGCTTTGGGGGAAGAGCCAGCCTTACAGTGCCGGATCCACACAGCTGCCTTTCCTTTGGATGACACTGGGCAGCAGCATTCCGCATCCTGGGCGGGGCCCCGGCCATGAGGCTCTTCCTGTATTAATTATTTTAATGCAAACACTAGCCGTCTTAACCAGGGATTGAACTCAGATCCTTGCAAACGTTTGCCAGTCAAGCGCTTATCCTACTGAGCCATCTCCCGGCCCCACTCGCCGTCTTTTTGGAGCACATTTCCTACTGAGCCCTCTGAGGGCCAGGACCCCTGACAGGGCCGGGGTGGTAGGACAGCAGATCAGATGCTGCAGGGAGCTCCGTACAGCTGGGAGGCAGCAGCCCAGGTCGGGACCCAGAGCCTCTACCTGCTGGGAAGGCCAGGGCTCCTGGGGCCCGGGTAGGGGCCTAGACGAGAGCCGGAGAGGGTGGCAGCTGGCAGAGTTCTCCCAGCCACCAGGCCACCAGGTGGAAATGCACTGGAGACTAGCAAGCGCTGGCCGCCTGCATGAGGAAGTTGAGGCCAGCGCTCCAGACCCAGTCCTTCGTGCCGAATTCCCCCTCCAGCGGCAAAGAGGAACCTTGTACGCAGGCCACCTGCACCAGCACTTCCGGGATGGGCCTCAAAAACAGGTTGTCCCAGCTCCCCAGCTCCTGTGGCAGGTTCCTCTTTTCCTGAACAGAGGCTGCCCAAACTCAGGGTGGCGGGGCTCCAAGGATACCCCACCCACCGACCAGCCCCGCCCCACCCACTGCCCTTCCCATCGCTGGAAGGTCTAGCCCTAGGTCCCGCCCACCCACGCCCCAGGCTCTGGAACCTCCCTGTCCCCAGGAATTGGAATCCAATCAGGAGTATGTAGATGAGCCCTCTTGGTTCCGTTTCACAGGTGCTGGGTAGGCTTTATACCCGCTGGGCAAGAGCTCTGAGGCTGAGCCATCCCC
>NDGN011488905.1:0-20195 GCA_002564285.1 Tympanoctomys barrerae | reverse complement strand
GTGTGTGTGTGTGTGTGTGTGTGTGTGTGTGTAACATGCACTTATGTTGTATCTTTGGATGAATTTTCCCAAGTGCATGCACCTGTCTAGTCCAAATTACTATCAAGACTTGAACATTAACACCACTGCAGAAACGCTCCTCATCTGCTCTTTGAGAGCACCTGCCCTCCCCGCATAGCCCCATCCCCTTTTGCCCTGACAGCTGTCCGGCCAGCCTGGGTAGCTGGCAGCCCCCGCTGGTGCCAGGGAGGGAGGGACCCTGGGCCTCTGTAGCCTGGCTTGGCAAGGAGAGCTGGGCCCATCAGAGCTCTTAGGGAGTGGGAGGCTGGGATTGTGCTTGTCGGACAAGGACGCCGAGCCCCAGGGCCCAGGGCAGATCAGGGTGACTGTGATCACAGGCCACATGCCAGCCTAGGACTGGAGAAGAGGGGTAGGGAGGAAAGCTGCATGTGAAACCTACAGGCAGGTACTACAAGAAACAAGAGGATCCTGGAGGAAAGGACGGGTGGGAGGGCCTCGGCTTCCTCCAGTGCCAGCCGCCGTCCTGACCTCTGTGTCTACACGAAGCTGTCTTTCTCAGAGGAACCTGGGCCAGGGCTTTCTCCATGTGACCACAACAGCCCCATCACAGTGGCCAGACAGACAGTCATGGCGAGCACATGTACAAACCCGACCATTCACATGAAAGTTAAAGGACTCATCTGCGAGGAGCCATCCTACTTCTGTGTCCGATGGCTGCATGCAAAACCAACTGCTCCTGGGAAATGGCGGCAGCTATGACCCAGGACACCAGAGTTGAGCACAGCACCCCACACGACATGTGCACAGTCTCATCTAATCCTCACAACAGAACTATTTGTGCAGCAGGTACTTCAGCCCCATTTTGCAACTGAGGAAATGGAGGAGGCATACCTCGCCCAGGTTCACGGCTTCGTCCTGTCCTACGTTCTCTGCCCTGGTGCATCTGCCTCAGTGAGCGGCCACACGCAGCCCCCTCCTGCTCAGGAAGCCACCTAGCACCACATGTGTCATGGGGTGAATGACCTTGCCTGCTGNACCCCACACAGCACTGCTGACTGTCCCTGTTGACAACAATGGGGTCTGGATGGTGGCACCAAGCTGGTGGCTCTGCCCCCTGCTCTGTGGCTGAAGAGCAGGTACCCTTTCCTCGCAGACCTGTGCAAGGTGCTCAGGTGGACAGCAGGGAGAGAATGCAGGTCTGCCTGGCCCCCTCCAGCTTTTAACAAGTCAGACAGCCTGTCTCGGGAGAGGTTGCTCGAGGCAGGGGTGAACACTACACACGGGGATCCATTCCCCCAAAGCCACATTCTCTTCTGGTATTTACCCACACCAGCATCTGTCCCAAGCTTTCTGTAAACTCCCCTTGGGGGCTCCCACACCCTGTATAGTTCCTCCTCCTCTTCCTCTTCCCTTCCTCTCCTCTCCTCCCCACCTGCTGCTTTTGCAGCACTGGAGACTGAACCCAAAGCCTTCACTCTGAGCTACATTCACAGCCCTTTGTATTTGTTGAGATAGGGTCCCACCAGGTCAATAAGTTGTGCAGTCTGGGCTTGAACCTATGACTCTCCTGCCTCAGCCCCAAAGCATGCTGGGATCACAGGTGTGGACAAGATGCCTGGCTTTCCTGCACAGTTTTGTTTTGTTTTGTGTTTGTTTGTTTGTTTTGTCTGAGACAAGGTTGTTGTTGTTTTAGACAGGGTCTTGCTATGCAGTTCAGGCTGCCCTTGAGCTCACTTAATAGCCCAGGCTGGCCTTAAATTTGCAACAGTTCTCCTGCCCCAGGCTTCCCAAGTGCTGGGATTACAGATGTGCACCACCACGCCTGGCCCTGAACAGTTCTCAAGGTACAGCAATTGCTTAAAGAGCTAAGCAATAAATGAATAAATATATGGTAAAAGGAAGCTGAGCAAAGGAGGAGGATTCTGTGTAGCTCCTAACACCATTACAGTAAATAACCAAAGGCTTAACTACCCCGTGAGACAGGTAGCAGTACAGGGAGGCTAAGGCCCTGGCCAAAGTTTCCTCAACTAGAAATGATAGCTGGGGTTTTTTTGTTTTGTTTTGTTTTTGTTTTTGTTTTTTAGCCTAGAGATTAGTTCAGTGTGAGGTTTTATTTTTTACTTTTTTATTTTTTCATATGTTAGGGAAGGGTCTACAGGGTGTTCAGGGTCTCACTACTAGATCAGATTCATAGTGGTCGGCCTGTTCACAGCCTCCCAAGAGCTGGGATTACAGGTGTGTGCCAGCACGCCCAGTTCATCCACTGAGCTATTTGGCTGGCCTGGTAGCTGGTTTTAAGCCTGGGCAGTCATACTTTGGAGTCTGTGGGGGTTTTTTGTTTTCTTTTTGTGGTGCTGGGGATGAACCCCAGGGCTTCCTGCATGCCAAGCAAGCGCTTTACCCCCAGCCACACCCCAACCCCAGAGTCTATGGTCCTCATCCTGCTCTTCCTCTTCCCTGCCCAGGAAAACTTCCTGGCACAGGACACCCAGCTTTGCGACAGCCTGAGCCAGAGTCGGGCCAGGTGTGACCAGTGAGTGGGTGGGCAAGGTGACCACAGCAACTGAAGCACAGATGACGCAACCCATGAGGGCCAAGCTGTGCGCAAAGAAACCGTGGCCAATGCGACAGTGGACCTTGGCCCTCCGACCTAAGCGGCGCTTACCGCATGCCCAGGTACCAGGCGCTGCCCAGACCCTATACAGGCAGCAAACAGGAAGTAGCCAAATGAATATCATTAATGACCCCTCCTTATGTGTCTGTTTGGTGCCAGGCATAGCATGACAGTATCTTTTTAAAGTTTGTTTTATCTTTTAAAAAATTATTTATTTATTTATTTATTTATTTGGTATAGGTTCTCACTATACAGCTTGGACTTGTAGTGATCCTCCTGCTTTCAGCCTCCCCAGCGCTGGAATTACAGGTGTGCACCATTATGCCTGGTTTTGGTGGCCTGCACAGCATGCCCAGGGTTCCAGGGCCAGCAGAGCATATGGTACCAAGGATCGAACCCAGGTCCTTGTGCTTGTCAGACAGGTGCCGAGACCACTGATCTATCTCCCATCCCAAATAGTGAGTATCTTTTAAAGCAATCCCCATAGCCACCACGATGCCCACTGCAGCAACGATGCAAGCGAGGTTCAGAGATCTTGTGGGCTGCTTGGTTACCATCTGCAGGCAGTAGCATGCAACACAGGAGCAGTATCCTTCTGCAAATGATACTTGTGGGGCAGGAAGAAGGGCCAACTGTGGAGAGGGCGCTCCTGGGAGGGGGACAGCGTGCAGGGGTCCTGCGGCAGGAGGACTAGGTGTACTGATGGGAAAACAGTGGCTGTGCGGCTGGGACATGGCGTGGCAGGCAGAAGAGAGAACAACAATGGGAAATCCCTGCCCAGGCACAGTGGGTGCCAGTGGCCTCCATACAACACTGCCCACTAGGCAGTATGCAAGGGAGGTACATATGGAGCGGCCCCTGGAGGGCCACCAGGGCTCTTGGCTTCCAGCCCCTGCAGGAGATGAGACTGCCTCATGCAGCCAGGTCACCTCCATGTATGGGAAAAGCTCACCCAGAACAAAAATAATCTTCAGCAATGTGTGTCTCTCTTAGGTCCTTTGAGAAAAATCCCACTGTGAAACTTAGGAAAATTAATAATTTAATGCCTGGGCTCTGAAGTGCTCTGTGTATATAAGTACTTACTAGCAGGAAGCAGTTTCAAAATGAAAATTGCTTCTTTAATGACCATCCTGGTCACCTGGGATTTAGATGGGCCCTGGGGACAGCTCAGCCTCTACCCCGCACCCATGCTGAGGCCGAGGTCAGCACTGGAAGTGATATAGGTACAGCGCTGGCTCCCAGGACCAGACTTACAAACTATCAGGTCTCTGAGATGTCACATGACTGTATCTCAGGATGAAATGAGAGTGCCATCAGTGTGTCTGTGCAGCCACAGCTCCCGGGTCACATGAGCTCAGGTCCTGCCACTGGGACAATGGGAAGGGACTCCATCATCACCTCCCAGGCTTAAGAAACCCCACAAGCAGGGATAGCAGAGCAGACATGCAAAGAATTGGCCCCCATGTTCGCATTGCTCCCTTTTTCCTCTGTCCCCCTCCAGGCAGAGGCTTTGAATGGGGCCCCAAGCACCATTCAAGAGGTTGCAGCCAAAATAGGTTGTGCCCTCGCTTTAGGCCTATGTGGTTAGAAGCACAGCTGCTATCTTTATTTCCCAACACCACTGCCAATAAGCTGGCCTCTCTAAGCCTGTTCCCCCATCTATAAGGTGGGGACCCAGGTGACCCCTGGTGGGGACCCAGGTGAGCCCTAGCTCAGCTCTCTGTCCTGGACATCTTCAGCTCTGAGCTCTAGCTTGACACACAATAAGCCCGGAAGGTTCAGTCGCTGCGGAAGTCCTGAGTGCTCACCATCCACTAGGTACGGTGGGTATCAAGTGCAAATGCTGACCTGCCCACTGGGGAGTATAAGGGACAGCTGAGGAAAAGCTGAGGAAGAGCTGGCTGCTGCCCCCTGATCTCCAGCAAAGACTCTGGAGTTGTATTAGCAGCGAGCAGCCCGAGATATTACTTTCCTCTTTAACTCAGCTGCTGCAGCTGTGACCTGCCTGCCCCGGAGTCACAGAAATTGCACTGTCTGGGATAGTCTTTGCAGGGCACCAGACTCCTCTAAAGGCCATGTCCCCAGCTGTGGTCCAAAGGAAACAAGGGACATTTGTCCCATATGGTACAGAGCCTGCCCTTCAAAAGATGGAGGCTAAGAGGTGTTCAGGTTTGAACCCCGCTCTTTCCCCTGCCTCAGCCAGGGACCCCTGGGCAGGTTACTGTATCTCCAGGAGTCTCTGAGCCATCAAAGCTCATAGGGAGCAGGCACTGTGTAGGGTGCCCAGCTCCCATATCTGATAAGGACAGCAAAAATAAGAAAACAGTGTGGCATGAAGCTGGGCATGGTGGTGCATGTTTATAACCCCAGCATTGGGGAGGCTGAGGCAGGAGGATCATTGCAAGTTCCAGATCAGCCTGGGCTACAAAGTGAGCTCAAGCCCAGCCTGAACTGCATAGTGAGAGCCTGTCTCAAAGCGACAAAAAATAAAGAAAGAAAAAAGAAAAAGAAAACAGTATAACAGTTCAAAAAAAATTAAAAGTATAATTACCACAAGATCCAGCAATTCCATTTCTGGGTATGTCCCCCAAGGAACTGAAAACAGGATGGTGCACGGACAATTGAACACCCACATCCCTAACAACATCTTCCACAGCAGCCAGAGGGCAAAAGGAACTGGGGAGGGTGGGGGTGGCGCCTGGATGAATAAACAAAGTGTAGCGCAAACACAAGAGAGCTCCCCGTCAGCCATTCAAAAGGAAGGGAATTCTGCCTGCCAGCGCGTGCCTGTGATCCCAGCACTACGAAGGCTGAGGCAGGAGGATCACTGAGTTAGAAACCAGTCTGGGCTACATAGTAAGTTCAAGGCCGGCCAGCTCCATAGCAAGACTGTCTCAAAAAACAAAAGCAAAAACCAAGATGGGGAAAGGGGTGGCATTTGGTCTGGCTGGTGATCGCTCCACAACATGAATAAACATCCTCAAAAAATGAAATTTTATACTTCTAAATGATTAAAAGAGCAAAATTTATGCTGTGGGGTTTGTTTTTGTTTTTGTTTTTTGTATTTAGTACAGGGTCTCACTACACAGATCAGACTCATAGTGATCCTCCTGTTTTCAGCCTCCTAAGTGCTGGGATCTCAATTGCCAGCCCAACTATGCTCTGTGTATCTTGACACAGATAGAAATTGTAAACAATAGGAAGCAATTAATAGCAGGCATGCATGTCACCGTTACTTCAGGACACAGGCAGGGAGGCCTCTCTGTGCCTGAGCGCACTGCACCAGGCAGGACTTCCTTGGAGTCTGTGTGGCTTGGACCTGTACGGCGGCCTCAGGTGAGGTCACATCTTGTCCCCCACTGCCAGTCCTATTTCTTGGCCTCGTCCTCCCTGTTCTAGGACGAACTTGCCAGGCACTCTGGAGTCAGGAGCCCACACCACGCCCTGCGCAGGCCCACCGGATGCTCCTCCTGCCTGTGACCAGCCAGTCTGTTGTCACAGTCAGCAGCCTCCAAGGAGGCGCCTGGCGCAAGGCCCGCTCAGCACCTGCTCCCACCCAGCCAGCAGCTCCTGCCCACAGCCAGCACCACCTTCCCAGCCATCTGAGATAGACACCTTCAATCTTTTAGGTGACTACGCCCCAGGTGACATGGGACTGGGCCCTCAGGAAGAAACCCCCAGCCCCCCAGCCAGGCCACTCCTCCATTCCTGACCCACAGAAATGACAAGAGAAAATAAATGAATATTGGTTTAAGCCAGTAAGGTTTAGAGTGATGTATTATGTAGTCAGATAGCTAATACATGAGTGAACAAACTAGAACAACTTGTTATTGCTAACAACTTGATGCTAATGGTTGGAAAGTAGCACAACTGTACCAAGCACAATTCTGAACTTAAGTGAATTAATTCATTCCATCTTTACTGCTGTAGTAATGGGGCCTGCTAGCATCCCTATTCAACAGATGAGAGCTGTGGTGGCACACACCTGTAATCTCAGCTCTTGGGAGGCTGTAAACAGGCAGATCACTATGAGTCCAATCTAGTAGTGAGACCCTGAACACCCTGTAGACCCTTCCCTAAAATACAATACAAAACCAAAAAAACCCAACAATTCTACAGATGAGAATACTGAGGCACAGAATATTTAAATAATTTATTAAGTGGCAGAACTGGAACACAGACCCCCCCCCACACACACACTGGTTGCAATGTCTGTGCTGAAATCATTGTCCCCAAGCAGCATCCCAAACAAAGCCATAAGCAGAAATTTGACATCAAGAAGCCAGAAATGTTCTTAAATCTATAGCATCTACTTTTAAGGTATGGAAAAGAAGAGAAAAAGACCAAGTGCCAGCCCATCCCTGATGCCCCAGATGGTTCAGGTCCCTGCCTTGCTTGGACTATGGCTCTGCCTCCCTGATCCCAGTAGGCTGGTCCCCGGCAACAGCCATGCTCTCCTCCACTAAATAACAGCAGGGAAGATGGGATTTTCTAAACAGAAGGGCTTCATAAAATTGTGTATATCTTAGTTAAGATCTGGTCTAGGAGATGACGATTGTCTCCTCTGCCCCTGTTCTGACTCCAGACAAGCCTCATCCCCGTTTCTTTAAAGGATCTGAAAACATACCCAGTCTCCAATGTAGAGACAGATCACTCCAGAAAGAAAGCTTCATCTAACGCCCCTGGAGCTGCAAGGCACGTGCCCCTTTCCAGGCCCTGTGCAGACATAGCTAATCAATCACAGCCTCTTCCCTGCTCTGCCCAGATGCAGTTTCGGAACCCTTCTTACCCCGGTGCCCCAGCTTGCTACTTTCACTGGTTGTGAGCTGCCATTAGAGCTGAGGCCTATTTGTCATTCTGGCTTTAACAGGACAAAGACGAAACACCAAAAGCAACAGACTGGAACTAATCCCTCTCCTTTGCAGGGGAGTAAAAGGCTTCCTGCCTCCATTGCTCTTACCCCTCCTCCAAACCCATTCTCCTCACAGCGAGAACTGAGGAGTTCCTAAAAGAGAAGATGCTGAAGGAAATAGACCTTGATTTTACTGATGGGGTGAGGACTTCAGCACCTGCCGGGAGGTGTCCTGGGCCCACTGATGACCGGGAATTACCAACCAACGGCTCAGCTGGTCTCATCCCAAAGTGAAGGTAATCTGGGACACTCAGGCACACTCTTCTCTGCCTCCATAACCTTCCTTGGACACCACTCTCCTGGCACCTTAGCAGGGACTCACAGACCAGAGGGGGCACCAGCACTTCTCAGTGAAAACAGCGCCAGCCACACAGGCAATGTGAATGCTCCAGTAGCCACGTGCAGCAAGCAAAACAGAACAGGAGAAATGCATTTTAATCCTAAACAGCGGCTGAGGGAGCGCATCAGTGGTATAATACAACATTTCTACTCAGTCTAATGAAGTGTTTTTTTCTTTTTTTGATGCTACCTCTGAAGTCTAGTGTGTGTTTTATAGTGCATTTCAATTTAGATACTAAATTTTCATAAGAATTACTTTATCTGTTCTAAGATTTTGTAAAACTTACATGTGAGCCAGACATGGTGGTGCACACCTCTCATCCCAGCTACTAGTGAGGCCCAGGCAGGAGGATTGCAAGTTTGAGGACAGTCTGGGCAACTCTAGTGCTAGAGACATTGTCTCAAGTTTAAAACATTAGAAGGGTAAGAGATTGTAGATGCGGCAAGCTGAATTTCTTCTAAACACTCCTGAAAGTTTGCCAACAGTTGAAATGAGTATCTGCTTTAAAATGTAAATCAAAGAAAATTAAATGAAATTAAAGATTCTGTTCTTTGGTTGCACCACCCACATTGTAAATGCCCCACAGCCCCCAGCACCTGGCGGCTAGCACAGCTCTGCCTGGGGAGGAGGCTTCACCCTGCTCTTGGGCACCAACGAGCCTTCCAGGAAGCCTGGTTACTCTATGAGGGGCTTCTGGGAAACCCACAGGGCAGGTCTTCCAAACACTCCCACTCAGGCCTGTGGCCTCAGCCCGGTTTTACCCTTTGCAGCCCCTTCTAGGACCCTCTGCTTGGCTGGCACTGGCATTTAGCATCCCCCACTATGAGCCCCAGCTCCAGGCTATATCCCGGGGCCTTTGGGAACCTTGCTTGTCTACAGGGCTGTTTAGGTCAAGCTGTGTTCTCTGCCATCTACACCAGGGCTGGCAATCTTGGGCTGCATCCTGGGATGTGTCATTTCCTGTCGGTATTTTGGGAAGGGCTTGGCCATTTCCATGCCCCTAGAGCTGGCACCAGGACTGCGCTTGAACACTACCACATTAGCCACTGATTTCTCTGGGAGAATCACTTTGAGCTTCCAGTTCCCAAAGATCCCACATAGTCTGCCATGGTCCCTGCAGTGTCTTGGCCCTGTCTGGGGGCTTCCTTATCATCCATCCTCTTAGGTAGGTGAACCATTCAGGGCTATGATCAGTCCTGACCACTTGACTCCTTGAAGCCACCATGCCTGAGCGTCAGACAGGGCCCAACCCCATCCCTGGAAAAACTCCTGAACCATACCACCAGCCTTGGGCTCCAGCTCCTGTGAGATTACACAAGGAGGAAAAAGCAGCTTCCTAGCAGAATCAAGACCAGACTGGAAGTGACCATGATGCAGCACCTGTAGAAAGTGCCTGGTGTCCCCTCCTGCTGCGGCACCCGGCCAAACCCCTTCAAATGGTGGCACCCTACCCAGCACTGTGAGAAGATAAAGCCATGGGAGTCTGGACACAGAGCTCAGGAAAGGCATGCCTGGCAGCAGGCTAGGCCCTGACCCATAATCATAGAGCACCCACAGCTTGCCAGGGACACACATCGGACCAGTGACCCGGCACAGGGGAAGCCACAGAACCTCAAGGCGTAGAGCAGCCCCTGCACCCACTGCTGCAGAGATCCCTGGGACTGGCCGGCCTTAGCCACCCTGCAGCCTGCCTGTACCTCAGAAGCTGCCCACCGTCAGGGACTCTGCTTCTCAGAATGGAAACAACCTCGAGTCCTGCATCACCCAAAACCCAGTTCCAGAGTCTGAGCTGCACCTGAGGAGAACACTGCGTACCCAACTGAGAAATGAAGGTGATGCAATCAGTGCCTTGGGGAGCTGTCCTTCCTGTGCAGGCCTCTCCAGACAGAGCTGCCCATCCCAGCCTGGCCCAGACAAGGGCCCCTCAGCTGCCATCCTTTTTTTTTTTTGCCTCTTTGAGACAGGGTCTTGTCATGCAGTTCAGGCTGGTTTTGAGCTTACTTTGTAGCCCAAGCTGGTCTAGAACTCATAAGGATCCTCTTGCCTCAGCCTCCTGAGTGCTGGAGTAACTGGTAGACTCCACCATGACTGGCTTCAGCTTCTGGTTTTTTTGTTTTGTTTTTTAATGTATTTGGTCATTGCAAGGTCTCACTATGCAGCTCAGACTCCTGGTGATCTTCCTGCTTTCAGCATCCCCAGCACTGTGCGCCACTAGGCCTGGATTCTGGCTGGCTCAGCCCACCCTGGGGACGGGGCTGGTGTGGCATGTGGTGTCTGGGATCGAACCTCAGTCCCTGCACTTACCTAAGTAGGCACTTTAGTCTGCTGAGCTATCTCACCAGTCCCCAGCTTCTGTTTTAAACCTCTGCAGCAGCGTCCTTTCTCTGTCCCATCATGTCTCACACTATACTACATGCACACACCACACACATACACACACATGCGCGCATACCACACAATATTACCTCACCATGCACACATCACACACTCTACACATCATACTTGCCACATGTCTCACACACACACACCCCATAGCATCCATCTACCATCCACCCCACACACATAACACACAAGTGCCTTATTTATAAAGTATTCCAAGCAATAGAACATTGAGAACCAATTCTTACAAGTAAATTTGATCATCATACTGGAAAATTTTCTGAAATAGATGACACAGGGCCTGCCTCACCAGGCCTGTGCACGGAGTGTGATTTATCACTTCCTGATGATTCAAGGACGTGTTTCGAGGCTGTCTTCACCACCAGCCCTCATGATGTGGCCTCAGCTTCCAGCTGCTTTTCTGCTTGTTCAAGCTGCCCCGTCCAAGGACACCAGGCACACACCCTTCAGGGACAGCGGCTGGGCCTTGATCGTCTGGAACACTTTCTCCCTTGATGCCTGCACAGTTTCCATTCAGCTCCTGGCTCAAGGCCAGCTTACCAGAGAGGCCTTTTCTGGGCAGCCTTTTCCCATGTTTCTGTCCTCTTGTTCTGCTGTTTGTTTTCCTGATATTTGTCACTCCTAATAAATGATGTTTATCTATTTCCTTTCTCCCTCCTCTAGGATGTGAGCTCATTCCAGGTCCTCAGTACTCATTTTGCTACCTCCAGTGCCTGTGACAATCCTGGCTCATAAGAGGTGCTCAGGAAATAACTTCAAAGATGTACACAAATGACACCTTCAGCACTCCAACTGGCACGTGTGTGAGACGGTCCCGTGCATCTGACCTGCCCCTCCTGGTCTAGGCCTTGGCTGTCACTTCTTGAGGTATCAAGAGCTCCTTGTGATTCCCTCCTTCTGCTGTCTGAGCTGCTGTGTTTGTAACCAAGGAAAAGCTGAAGGTTTCCAGGAGAGGACCAACTAGTCAGCTACTTCAGCTGCTACTCTAAACTGTGTTAATTTCCAGGCTCCTGGCCCCAGGGTAGCTTCATGCCTGTCTGCTGCCGTCTGTGACTTGCACAGGGCCTTTGCATCTTCCTTTGGGTCTGTGTGCATCCCCGGGTATGCGCATGGGTGCCTCACTTCTGGATGAGAAGAGAATATAAAGATGTAAGCACTTATGAACAATGGTGTGGCTCTTTACCTCACCGTCTGGCCTTACTCTCCTCAGGTCAAGAACATGAGACCCAGAGCCCTGGCTAAGGGCCACCTCACCTTTTCAGGGCAAGTTCAACAAAGTCAAAGATAGTCTGAAAGAAGTGAGGCATGAGGGCCAGGGAGATAGCTCAGTGGAATAAGTGCTTGCCTGGCAAGGGCAAGGTCCTGAGTTCGATCCCTGGTGCCACCAAAAACAAATAAATAAATGAGAATAAAGGATCCTTTTTTGTACTCATGCTCACGTGGTCACCTCGGGGTAGCGGGGAGGGTTATGAGGGGTACAGGGCCCACCTTCCCCCTCGGGACCCACCCTCCCCCTGGGGGCCCACCTTCCCCCTCGGGGCCCACCCTCCCTCTTGGTCATTGTACAGCTAGAGTGGCAGGCCATTCCTAGTGTCCATTCCGGACTTGCATTGGTCAAAGTCTGGGTCTCACCAGCAGGAGTGCGTGCAAGCTGGGTCAGTTAGTCCACTCCAGACCACAGTCCCGGAGTACCCCTACCTCCACATGTAAAGTAGCTTCCTCCCTCAGCCTGCAAGGGTCCAATTTGCCATCAGAAAAGATGACTTCTACTTTTTTCTTTTGTATTTTGATAAACACTGAAGAAGCTGGAGCTGCTAAATTTACCTTGGAAAACTTCAGAACTGGTTTATTTGGTGTTGTAGAACCTCTTACTGCTTTCAATACATGATTAGTAATCAACTGTTTTGTATACTTGTTTTCCGTTTTCATTTCGACAAGCACTGTAATTATAGCTATTAGAATAAAGTCTTTTAACTATTTAAAAAAAGAAAAGTGAGGCACGATACACACCTGTAGTCCTAGTACTCAGGGAAGCTGAGGCAGGAGAATCTCAAGTTCTAGGCCAGCCTAAGCAACCTGAACCACTTAGCAAGCAAGACCCTATCTCAAAACAAAAAATTTTAGAAGGACCAAGGACATAGTTCAATGTGAAGGCCTTGGATTCAATCCCTAGTATTACCTCAAAAAACATGCTGTGAGCTGGGGTCTGTAGGGTTTCCCCCACCCTTGGGACAGGGTCTCCTTATGTAGTCTAGGCTGGCCTTGAGCTCACTTTGCAGCCCAGGCTAGTCTTGAATTCACAGCAATCCTTCTGCCTGGGTCTGTAGTTTAATCCTCACTTGACAGACAGGAAACCAAGGCCCAGAAAACAAAAGGGACTCCCATGCAATGCTCAAGTGGCATTCACTCACTCCGCCACTGGCACCCACCTTCCCGACAGACAATGCCTGTTTCCATTCAAAGCCTGGGGTGTCCTGTGACGCCAGGGCTCACAGGTCTGAGAAGCTGACAAGTGTCACCCCTCTGTGAGCTCCAGACACTGTGTTCCCTGATCATCTCACTCAGGAAACTGTAGGAGAGGGCCACTGCCCTTAAGCTCAACGCGAAGCTTTTCCTCACAGGCCAGGAAAAGTGGAGAGGCTGTTCCGGGGCAGGCTTGGCTCCCTGCTTCCCCAGCCAGGCCTGAGTGGGTGCTGTCTTGCCCACAGTGTATTACAGGCAGGGCTCTCCGCCTCCCCACAGCATCCCCAAGCTGGCTCCTACCTGGTCTGAAATGCTCACGACCGTCCCTGGGTGGTCACGATGCCTCTCCTAGATACCCACCAAGGCTGCAGCTGAAATCCAGGGAGCAGGAAGACAGGCAGGCCTGGACTGCAGCCCTGCATAGGCATACAGCTAGGGGCGCTGCCACCAGTGCCACCCTAGGAAGGAAGAAGGGTCAGGGCCAGGGCGACAGGACAGGCACCTTGCCAACTCTACCAGGGTTGGGTCAGGGAAACACAGGAAGTGAGGTAGAAGATGGCGGGATGCTACCAGGCAAAGACACTTCTGATGCACCAGTCTGAGAAACAAGCAAAATGCCGAGCAGCAGTGCTTCCTACTGTACAGCTCTCACGGCCTCTCACGGCCCTGGTCCCTTCTCTCCCTCCCTGCCTGCCTGGCTGCACCAAAGGCAGGGGGGAGGGCCCTGAGCAGGTACAGGCTTACTGGCCTCACCCTGCTCCGGGCCTCAGGGTGCTGGGCCAGGTCTCCTGCTGCACACTAACTGGCCCCTATTTCAGGACAGCAAGCTTCTTTTCTCCCTGATCTGCTGCTGCCGAGAGACACCCTGATGACCTTTGACTTGCTCCAATGTTGGCTCATCCCAAAGGGAAATTTTCCTTCTGCTGCACAAAAATCTCTCTCCTAGGGACTTTTACCTATTGGCCCAGGTCTTTTCCTTGGAACCTCACAGAGGAATTCGAATCAGCCATATATATATATATTCTAGTACCAGGGATGGAACCCAGAGCCTTACATATGCTGGAAATTACTTGAGCTACCCCCTCCCTGCCCGTCTTCCACAACAATTGTTTATGGAGTGCCAGTCTAGGGACTTCAGGAAAGACACACTGATATGGCTGTTCCTTGGACTCTGAAGGAAACTGGGTCTAGGACCTACACTCAGGACACCAAGATCCACTAACATTCAGGTCCATTACATAAAATGGCAAAGTATCTGCCTAGAAGCACACAGATCCCCCATATAATCTAACTCATGTCTAGATTATGTATAATACCCAATACAATGTAAATGGTCATTCTGTTGTATCCTTTAGGGAATAAGAATAAGAAAGTCTGCAAACATTCGTGATAGATGCAGTTTTCTTCCCATCATTTCTAATCCCGGGTTGGTTGAATCCCAGAGGTGGCCTGGGGGAGATGTGAGACCAACGGTCCTGCAGATTGTGATCTTGCCCTGAAGATGTCCCAGGAGGGGAAGGCAAGAGCTAGGTTTCAGGGTGAGGGGCACCTAGACTCAGACATTCCCACTTGCTGTCAGGCCATTGGTTAGCCTCAGTTTACCCAACAGTGCAGTGCTCTCATTAGGTCACTGAAGGGATTCAGAGGCAAAACTTGTGAAATGCTTACACAGCATCAACAAGTGAAGCCACCACAAACACAGTACAGAGTAGACGGTTATAACAAAGGCTGGACAGAAATGGTGATCGAAGCCCACAGGCATTCACAGGAAGAGATGAGGCCCCTGGAGCCCCTTTGCAAAGGAGGCCCTGCATAGACCACGCTTGTCTGATTAAGCACCAGAGTATAATCACAGCTTGCAAGCTTGGCTCCCCTGCTTCCTCCCAGGACTTGGGCACTGTGTCTATTTAACCTCCATGTGCCTTTGCCTGCTGTTCCTGGAGAGGAAGCCTCTGGTCTTCTCTAAGAGCAGGAAGGGTATACATTTCCAATCTTGTAACTGTAATGAACTGCTCGGGCTTGGGCTCCCCTCTGACCTCAGGGTGATTTTCTCCATTATAGCAATACAGTCTCCTGAGCAACGCCGCCTGGCCTTGCCTGAGCTGCTCCTGCACTCCTGCCTGAAATGGCATTTGTAGACCAGAGGGCTTCCTCTGCTTGCCAAGCTGACAGACAAGTCACCTCGCCAGGGAGCCAGGCTTCCCCACCTGCCCTCAGGAGGCAGGGGGAAGGACTGTTGGGGCAGAAGTAGAGGGCCCACCAGGGGAAGGAGCAGCGCCTTCAAAGTAGCTCTACGTCCCTGGGCCTCGGGCCTCCCAACACAGATAAACCAGGCTGTTTGGGTCCCCACCAACCTCCATTCCTGTAGGGTGTCCTTACATCCTAGAAGCAGGTCTCAAAATAGCCCCAGAATCACCCCACTGCAGAAAATTGGGCCCTTTAAGTTTGAACATTCTGGCAAAGGAAATTGTGGGTGTTTGTGCTTCTCCATCACCACCCTCTCTCATGTGCACGCCACCTAGACAAATTAAATACAAAATCACTGTCTGTCATTTAGGCAAATCATATTCCTACGGCTCCAAAATGTGCACATTATAAATAAAATATGAACTCACCCAGAACTTATTGCATCTTATGCTCTTCCTCTGCTCTCAGAAAACAGGGCCAAAAAGCCATCCTCAGTGTCCCCTTTAGGTAAATACGGACCCAGGGAAGGCCACAAGGGTCACCTCAAGACCTTCTGACAGGCACTTGCCCCTCAATTGAGAAACCTCAGACCACCATTTGGGAGAGCCATTTATGCATTCTACATAGGAAACTATCATTGGATTGACAAAGCATCAATTATCTTTGTCCATCACTCAACTGAAATGTAACAGAGATTAACCAAGGTCCAGAGATGGTAGATAGTTCATTCATGGTCATTTAGCAGTACCTCACTTTCAGGAAAAGAAACTCCAGTTGAGGAAAACTCCTGCCTAAATCCTTCATGGTTTTAAATAGGAAACTGTTGTTGCAAATTAGTAAATCTATGCTGACAATACCCATAAAGGAGATTCTTTTTTAATAACGAAAAGTGGAATTCCTTGTAACACCTTGACTTCCCACCCATGCCTGTTAAAGAACTGGCATATGGAACACCTAAGTCCCAGATCAAAACAGTCTCAAATGTCCTCCCCCGTAGGAGGCTCGGCCGCCAGCCACGCCTGCTCTACCTCCTGCACAGGTGGCTGTCCTGTGCCAGTGGATGGCAGTGCAGCTCCAAGGGGATGTCCCCAGATGCACTGGCCGGCCCACAAGAAACAGCATGGAAAAGCCCTAAGCCTCACTACGTGGTAAGCAGCCAGTAGGGGTGGAATCAGCCTCTCCCTTTAGTTTCACAGATTCTTTAACCAAAATTTTCACATCAAAATTTGTGATACATGGGCTGTCAGCAGCACAGATAGTAAAACTCAGGACCTCCCTGAGAAATTGGGCCATTTGGTTGCCATGCCGACACCCCACAGTCCTAAACAAGTGTCTCAAGGTCCAGAAGTCACGTGGCTATCTCCCCAGCCTCCTGGCTTTGAATATTAACCCAACAGGCGATGGCAGAGCCTCGGGGCCCAGCTCACAGGCAGGCAGGCAGTCGCTCCCCTCCCCAGTTCAGCTCTCTGATTTCCCAGGGGAGTGAGTGATGATGACGTTTGTCTGAATTCGCTCAGCCTCTGACAGTAGGGCTGGCCATCGCATTCCCCAAGCATCTGAAAATCCACACAGAGTGTCTGGGTCCAACCAACCAGAGAAATACTTTGGGAAGGAAAGGGTCACGCGGGGTGCCCACCACTGTCAGAGAGAAGGCCACAAAAGCTCAGCTGCAACTATCCCTCTCAGGCTGAACACAGGGTGGGACTCCTGGCCACAACTCACCCACATTCTTTACCTCCCTACTTAGTCAGGCAGAGCTACAAATAATGGCCAAGGGGATCTGAAGCACAGCCCATTGACTACACTCAGAAACGGGCAAGAATCCTCCTGCACTCTTTTATAAAAGAAGCACTTATTGGTCTGGCCAGATAGCTTAGCTGACTAAAGCACCTGCTTAGACAGACACAGGGGCTGGGGTTTGATCCCCAGGGCCTGGGCCGGCCCCGCCCCCCAGGCGCACTGAGACAGGGCATTGTGGCACAGGCCTGTAATCCCAGCGCATGGGAGGCTGAAAACAGGAGAATTACTGTGAGTGCCATCTGTGTAGTGAGACCCTGTAGACCCTGCACTAAATACATAAAATAAAAAAAAGAAAGAAGCACTTATTAAGTCCTGCTATGTACAGCAAGGTGGGAAAGCAAAGAGCTTCCCGCATAGTCCCTGTATACATACTGAGAATTAGAGGGAAGCAAATCAAACAGAGATGCGAATAGAATGCGAGGCAGTGTCAGGGGTAGTATGGGATCAGGACCAACAGCAAGGCAGACAGCCACGGCAAAAGCGTGAAGTAGAAGCTGGCTGTGTGCTTCAGAGGCTCCAGTCGGCCCTTGCCACTCCACCCCTGGGGACTCCCATCTTCCACCTTCCTTTCCTCCCACACCTTCACTTCCCAGCTCTCAGGCACTCCCAGATTCCCCTTCACACTTGCCTTTTAGCCCCTTGCTCATCTGCAGGGGCAAGAGGATGTTCTCTGGCACATCCTGCCACAATCTCCAATTCCCATTCCTCGGAATGAGGGCTGTATCACCTCAGCAGTGCTCACCACAGGGGGGCACCAATACACACACACACACACACACACACACACACACACACACACACACCCTGAGTGACTCATCTGCAAGGAGCAGGATGGATCGGCCCCAGCAAAGTCAGGGGACAACAGCGTCCCTTTCTCTTTTCCTCGCCCTCCCTCAGCCTCCACCCTTCCTGCTCAGGGCCACCTCCTATCACTTAGCCACAGAGCCACACAGAGCATCTGTCAGCCTGCCTCCACCTACCCTGCCAGGCCCAGGGCCACCTTCTGAGAGCAGGGAGGAGAGGGCACCCCAGGAGAGGTCTATCCAATCTGCACTTTCCCCAGGATCTCAGGACTCTGGGATTCAGTTTTTTCTTCCTCTTCCTGTCCAAACACTGACGAGTGCTTTGGGAACATTGTCCTAGAATCAGGGCCACAGCCTAGAAGGAAGCTCCACCTGCTCAGGCTACCAACTGGCTCTGCGCTATACCCTCAGGTCCCCCGGTACCCCAGGTCAGAAATAATGGTTCCTTTGCAAAGGATTCTTACTTCTTCCCCACTGGGTAATGAGAGCAAAGGCTGGGGCAGGATGGGAATATGAAAACTAGTCCGCACTAGCCCTCCACTTGTTCCTGGGATTCAAAGCAGCCTTGGAAGCAGAGTCGCCATTCTATATCCCATTCAAGCTTCAGCTCTCGTGGCTCTGTAGGGTTCCTCCCCTCCCCCCAAGGCCCAGATCTTTCCATGTCAAAAATGCACCCTCCCCCACTGCCTCTCCGCCCCTCTCCTGGCTCTTCTAGCCAGGCTGCACTGGTCCAGTAGTCTGTCCCGAGGGCCATCCCCAGTGTCACTCATGCCTGCCCCGACGGAGGAACGCGCGCTGCCTCAACAGGTGCCTGGTTTGGCTCACGGAGCTGTCACTAGGAACCCAGGCAAGGCGGCGGCAGGAACGCCCCCTGCAGGGAGGTTGGGTCTCAGCAGCCCTCTCCCGAGTCCCCAGAGCACCGAGAGCCCCAAGCTCAGCCCAGGGCCCCGACAGGCCACAATGCCTTTGTCCCCGGCTCGCCTGGACAAACGTGGAGTGGGTTTCACACCAGGGAATCACATAGCGCAGCACGGACTCTGCCTGCTCGAGGGCCGTGCTGAACCCTAACGCTGGGGGTGAGGGGTGCACACGGGACAAGACCTTTCCCCAGGCCTGAGAGCCCTAGGATGTACGGCAGGAGGAACAGGTCCAAGTTGACCCGAGCTGAGAAGAGGTCTTTAAATCCGGGAGCTGTGCTCAGCGACTCTTTGCTCCCACGCCCAGACCCAACGTCCTTTACCCTCGGGAGGCTGGAGACCCGCTGCGCACCACCACCTACGCGCTCTGTGGCTGCTCCCACCGCCTCCCGCTACGCCGGGCCGGGCCGAGCTGGGCCGGGCGCCCGCAGCCCCCGCCCCCGCTCGGGCTCCGGCCCGGGCCCCGGCCCCAGCACGGCTGGTGAAGCTGCCGTGGTCCCAGGCGCGCGCGCACGCGGCCCACCAAACTTGCAGCACTTTCTCCCAGCCCCCACCCGCTGTCATCCTCCTTCCAGCGCGCACCTAGGCCCCCGCGCTGGGCCGGCGGAGGTTGCCATAACAACGAACAGGAATGCTCGGGCGTCTACAAAGCCGGCCCCGGCGCGGCGGGCTCGCAGCCCTGGCCCGGGCCCCGCGCCTTGGGCTCCCCAGCCGCCGGCGCGCAAGGAGGACTCACAATGAGCGGGATGGTGCGGTCCTCGCGGAGCTGCTCCGGCCGCCCTCCGGCTCTCTTCGCGCCCCGGCCCCCGGAGGATGCTGCGTGGGCTCGGTTGTCCTGCCATAAGTAGTAGAAAGTGCCTAGGATCCAGGCTACGGTCAGGATGGCGATGGCGTTGGCGCGGATCTTCCTCATGGCGCGCGGACGGGCGCCCGGCGGGGGCCGGCGTGTTCTCCGGGCCGAGCCGGGCCGGGGGCGCTCCTCACCCCAGCTGTTTGTTTTCGCTTGCGCCGGGCTGCTCAGTCCTGCAGAGCAGAAAAAGGAGGGGGTGAGAGAGAGAGCGACAGGAGCGCAGAGCTCCGCACGGTCCTAATGCCCTTCAGCCCCTGAGCGCGGCGGCGGCGGCACCCATTCATCCGCGCGCAGAGCCGGCCCCGCGCTGGGCCGCCCGGACCGCTGCGCACCACTGAGAAGCGCGCCGCGTGGAGAGTAGCGTGGCCTTCCGCCGGCGCCCGAGAGCCCGGGACACCAGATGCACGCGGCGGAAGGGCGCAGGGCCAGGACCCGCCTCGGCTCCTGCCGCTCAGTGACCTCCGACGAGCCCGGCGCGGCCCGAGGCCGGCCCGCCGGCCCACGCCCACCTCTGCCGGAGCGAGCGTCCCTGAGTCACCGGCTGGAGACGCGTGATCCTTGGCCTCTGCCCGCGCCACCGAGCTGCGGTTCCGGGCGGCTCTCTGAACGTGCTCTGGCTCGGGCTTCCAGGTGTGTTCGGAGCGGCCTTGGGAAGGAGCGGCCGGGGCGCGCGCAATCTGAGTTTGCCCTGGAATCCTCCGCAACAGCCTTGGGTTCTGAGCCGCGCAGGGTCCGCCCCGGAGAAGGGTGGCAGTGCACTTGACTTTCGCGGAGTGCGGAGACAGACGACTCTGCCTGCAGCGGGTTCCAGGACAGCCGGATCCTGCCCCTCAGTGTCTCACTGGCCCAAGCTCTTAGCTTTCACGGTGCTAAGCTTTAGCTTAGCTT
>NDGN011488903.1:0-11878 GCA_002564285.1 Tympanoctomys barrerae | reverse complement strand
GAGTCCAATCTAGTAGTGAGACCCTGAACACCCTGTAGACCTTTCCCTAAAATACAGAAAAAAGAAAATAATAAATAAAGCCTTTCCATTGGAGAATTCCCCTAATAATAATAAAATTAAACCAATCACAAGGGCTGTACTTTAAAAATAACTTTCTCTCTCTCTCTCTCTTTCCTTTAATTTCTGTAAACTTATAATGAGATAGAATACAAAGTCACTTTGGGAAATACATGTCTATGTGATATTTTCTAGGAGATTTTATACTCCTAGTGGGTACTGGGAATTGAACTCAGAGCTACATGCATCCTAAGGCACTAAAGTACACTCCAGCCCTACACTTATTCTTTAGGTATCAAAAACAACAGGGTATAAATATAAGTATTTTTTGGTAGTCATCAAGATAGTTTTGCTTGTGATTCAGATAGGTTTGCTTCCATTTTTCTTTAATGAATGGATCAGTGTCTAGTGTTTAAAAACTACTTTGCATCGTATAGTGCTGTGATAGTCCATGCTATAATTGACTGGTTATTTCTAGCTCTCTTTCTAGGTATGTGGTAGGATTATATACCTGTTCCTCATTGAAATTGAAAGTGGTCATTGGATAATTTTTTCAATGATGTGAGACTAAAAGTGATATAAAACTTTAAAAGCTAGCACTACTGATATATGTCACTTCATGATTGGGATATAACAGGCAGTTTCATCATTGTATCTGAATGAAACCTAGATGGTATAACGTGCTATATACCTGGACAATGAGACGCAGCATATTAGTCTAAGGCTACAAACTTGTACAACTCATTACTATACTGAAGCAATTGTATCACAATAGTAAATATTTGTATATCTGAACATTAACATGATACATTAAAATTACTAGGTGATAAGTACTTTTGACTCCATTGTATCTTATGTCATATATGTGGTTTACTGTGGACTGAAACATTGTTTTGTGATATATGATTATATTTGTCATGTTACCTTTACCTGACTGAGGCAACTGTAGAAACAGAGAAATGGACCTCCCCTTAACTAAAATCCCTGTATAAGAACAGCATAGAACAAAGCCACTCTTGGTTGGCCCATTGGTAAACACATAGCATGTTTTATATCACCAAGGTTGTTGTGGGGTTATTAGACAAGATTAACCTAATTTACCATAATATAGTCTTTACCTCACAACATTGAGTTTTGGTATTAACTAAAGGAATATGGAAGATTTAGTGTGTTGGTGTTCTCTCAATTTTCTTTTTCTTAAAAAAAATGTTTATTATACATTATATAAAATTATATTCATCTAAAGATTGAGTCATCTTCAATACGTTAGCATATTTTTCTTTGAATTACTACTTTTTCTTTGAATTCCCACCTTCTCTCTACTTCTTTCAGATGTCCTTTCATTTGCCAAAAAGTGAACTGTAAATTTCTTTAAAGTAATGACCACTGTCATTCATTCTCATATTTAGTATTTTATTCATTAAACATTGCTGTATGCACAATACTTGTCAAGTTCTAAGAGTAGGAATATGTTCAAAGGACTTTAGATAGTCTGGTGGAAATGGCAGGAGGAGCTGAAGACTATAAAGCACATTGTTCTTTAAATTCTAGATGTTTGAATAATTTCATGGAAGAACTGTATTTCATTTTAAAAGTTTATCTACATTTGAATTTTGACTTTACAGATACCATACCCAAAGCTGTATGTACCTAATCTTAATATTTTGAGGCCAACAACACTTTATCTTGTATTACTTAGTAGTCTTTGGCGCTCTTACTGTGAAGTTTCTTCTGTTGTCATTATCAGTATCTGTCAGTTGCTCCAGGACACCAGGTACTACCTTCTGATGTCAGGTCCTTTGTATACGCTACTGTCTTTGCTTATTTTCCCTTAGTTTAGGAAATGAGTGACTGCCAATTCTGTTGAAATTGCTGATACTATCTTCATAGATTGTTTGTTTGTTTGTTTGTTTGGTTTTGGCGGAACTGGGAATTAAACTCATGCCCTTACACTTACCAGGCAAGTGCTTATTCTTCTGAGCCATCTCCCTGGCCCCCACTATCTTCATAGAAAGGACAATTTTTGCCTATGTTATATTTTTAAAAATAAATTAGTAAAACTAGATTTTCTACTATAACTGTATAGTTTACTATAACTGTATAATGTAAAACCCCTTTAAGACATCAAAAATTAATGCTATCAAAAAGTTTAATTTCACAGAAAAAAATTCTACCATCTGATTGTCAAGTAGTTTCAAGCAATAAGTTAAAAAATTTAAAAATTAAAAGCTGAATTATTTCAGGTCTTCATTATAAAAATCTAAATTCCATTTTGTTTTGAAAAGTTAGTGCAGGAGGTTAAGGTACTCTTTTAGTGCTCTCTCCCATCATGTCTGTATTTTCTTTCTAGGGATTCTTCAGCAAGCGCCTGAAAGGCTCCATCAAAAGGACCAAAAGCCAATCAAAGCTTGACAGAAACACAAGTTTTCGGCTTCCATCCCTTCGTAATACAGATGAAAGGTAAGAAGTAAACTTAAAACAGAGAAAGCCAGATTATAGTGGATTTTGATAAGGCATCTTGGCCTTCTCTAGCTTTGTGTCTATGACAATTAAAAGATTTAATACAAAATTTACTTTGCTCAGCAGGTGTGATAGTACATGCTTGTGATCCCCATACTTGGGAGGTTGAGACAGGAGGATTGCCCCAACTTTGAGACCACATGGGCTACATAGTAAGTTCAAGGCCAGCCTTAACTATGTAGCAAAACTCGGTCTCAAAAAGAAACAAAACGAAGAATTTATTCTTTCTCTTAATCATATTGAAACAAGATGTCCAGTCAGTTTAAGAATCTCATTATTATTGCTATAGAGTTGTGAATACATGAGCATTACTTACTGCTTTAGAAATCAGTTATGTGCCTTCTGCAGAATCAAATTGCAGTGGTCAGACATGAATTTTTTTGGGGGGGAGAATGATCTAAGGAATAATGATAAGTATGGTTAACATTTATATATATATATATATATATATATATATATATATATTCTTATTTAATCCTTATAATAACCTTACAGGCTAAGTGCTATTATCATTCCTATTTTATAAATGCAGAACCTAAACCACAGTAGGTTTAAGTAATGTTACCTAAGATCATACAGCTAGTACATAACAAGAGATGATATTTGAACTTGGACGAGTTGGCTCCAGGGTCTATGATATTCACTGCTGCATTGCTCTTTATATACAACTTGTAATGTTAGTCCTATTGGTTTATTATCATATCTAGAAGGCATGTAATAAAAAGAAAATGTGGATTTCAATAATTAGGACTAGCTTGAGTGAACCACAAATGTATAGCTTACTAAGAATAACATCTTCTAAAATAATTGAATATGTGCTAAGATACATTTTTATTTTAAAGAGTAAAAACAAACAAACAGTAACGTATAACAATCCATATGGTACAGAATTGCAAAACAAGAACGAAAACTTAACAATAGTTATATATTTTATCAAATCTGTTGCTCAGATTAACAGATATACGTAAGCAAGATTGGTCAAATAATTAAACATTAATGCCTGCTTTTAATAAAGATGCATTTTTAAAACCTATCTCCATAATACTTGGAATTTTAGAAATAGTGTTATATCATCACCAATATTAAATGAGTGCTTGCTATGTGTGAGGCATCTTAAATTTAACTTCATGTAGTGCAACCCTAGCTACTATTACTGTTCTCATTTTACACCTGAGGAACAGAGATGTAAAAAGATAGAGAAACTTATTCAGGTCACACAACTAGTAAGTAATAGATTAGAACTCAAGTGTGCCTCATATTTAATGCTGTTACTTGGAGTTCAGGGGGTTGTTTTTCAATAAATGACATTTTCAATTACCTTCCTAACTAGAAATAAAAGTTATATATTTGGCAGGCAGAGAATTACTGTTTGTGTTTTCCAGATGAAGGAATTATTCTTCATCTGAGTTGAAAGATGACTGCTTTTAAAGCTCTTGTCTCTGAAACCTTTCTAAGAGTCTTCATTGAAATTTACAAGTCTATTCAATTTGCAGTTTATCTCATTATCATTATGTCTTTAGAGTTTTTCATTTTTAATTTAATTTTTAAATTACATTTATTTTAACAGTAATTATATTAATGGAGTACCATGTGATGTGTTGATATATATGTATTAAATAATATTTAATAAGTCAGATTAAACATATTAATCTACTCAAACACTTATTGAACATTGCTCTATGGTAAAACTTTTAAGATCTTTGCTTCTAGCTTTTTGAAATTGTCTGTGACAAATACCTGACACTCAAAATGAAGGAAGGAAAGGTTTATTTAGTTCACAGTTACTGGAGGTTTCAGTCCACACTCAGCTGGCTTCAAGACAGAGCGGCACATGGCAGAGGGCAACCTTTCATGGTGGTGGCAGAGAGCAAGAGCACAAGGGGAGAGGTAGCAGCTCAAGCAGCTAACTTCTCTTTCCACCTGACATTGTCATACAAACTACATGCCCCAGGGCAGGTGCAGCATCCACACCCATAGTAATCAATCACAAACTGCAGAAGCAGCCCCAAGACTGCTTGAGGCTTTGGGGGGATCATAACAGAATTGTACAGCATATTGTTATCTGTAGGCACCCTACTGTGCGGACATCAAAATCTTTTGCACTTAATCTAACTGTATCTCAATACCCATTGATTAACATTTCCCCGTTTTCCCACCCATTCTCCTCACCTCTGAACCATCACTGTATTGTCAACTTCTCTGAAATCCACCTGTTTTAGACTCCATCTCGTAGGGCCAGCCAAATAGCTCAGCAGATTAAAGCACCCGCTTAGGCAGACAGGGGACCAGGAGTTTGGTTCACTGGCCTGCCATGGCAGCCCCCACCTTCAGGGTACGCTGAGATGGCAATTGAGACTGGACAGCAATTGAGACTGGGCATGGTGGTGTGCACCTGTAATCCTAGCACTTAGGAGGCTATAAACAGGAGGATCACTACGAGTCTGTCCTAAATCTACGCAATGAGACTCTATAGACCCTGTAACCCTGTCCTAAATAAATAAATAAATAAATAAATAAATAAATAAAGATTCCATCATGCAGTATTTGTGTTTCCATGCCTGGCTTATTTCATTTAATATGAGGATCCCCAGTTTCATCCATGTTGTCACAAATGACAGGATTTCGTTCATTTTTATGGTTCAATAGTATTATGTTGTGTACATGCACTGTGTTTTCTTTACCTATTTACCAGTTAGCAGACACTTGATTCCATTTTCTTGCCTGTTGTGTGAGTAGTATGGTGATTGAACATGAATGCAGATCACTCTTAGACATGCTGACTTCATTTCCTTTGGATATACATCTGGGAGTGGGGTTGCTAGATATGTGGTAGTCCCATTTTTCATTTTCTAAGGAATTTCTGTATGATTTCCTGCAATTAATCTGTGTTCCCACCAACAGTATAAAATCATTGTTTTCCACATTTTTATCCAAGCTTATCTTTAGTCTTTAATAATGGCATTCTACCTCGTGAAGTGATATCTCTTTGTGATTTTGTTTTATTTGCATTTCCTTAATGATCAATGATGTTTAACTTTTTTTGTTAAATACTTGCTGGCCATTTCTATGTCTTCTTTTGAAAAGCACCTATTTAGATCAATCACCCATTTTAATCAGTTTTTTGTTCATTTGGTTTATATACTTTGGATATCAACTCCTTGTCAGTTGTATAGTTCATAAATATTTTCTCCCATTTTTATAGTTTTTCACTGTTGATTGTTTCCTTTACAGTTTTGTTTTTGTCCATTTTTGCTTTTTATCTACTTTGTCTTTTCTAAAAATCTTTTGCTCATTCAGATATTTCTGAAGAATTACCTCTATATTTTCTTCTACCTTCAGAGTTCCAGACTTAGTTATATCTTTAGTAGTAGTAGTAGTAGTAGTAGTAGTAGTAGTAGTAGTAGTAGTAGTAGTAGTAGTAGTAGTATTTTTTGTTTGTTTGTTTTTGCAGAACCGGGGATTGAACTCAGGCCCCCTGCGCTTGCCAGGGAAACACTTATTCCACTGAGCCATCTCCCTGGCCCCAATATCTTTAGACCATTAGTTTAATTTTTTGTAACTTGTGAAAGAAAAGGATCTACTTTCATTTTTATACATGTGGACATCAATTTTCCAGCACTATCCTTTTTCCAGTGTGTGTTCTTTGCACTTTTGTCCGAAATCAGTTGGTTCTCTCTTCTGTACTATCTATTCTATTCCATTGATCTGTGGATCTATTTTTATGCCAGTATCATACTGTTTACTTTGGCTTTGTAGTATGCCTTGAAGTCAGGAAGTGTAATACTTTTTGTTTTCTTGTTTGGCTCGTAATGGCTTTGGCTATTTGGGTGGGTGTATAGCTGCATATCAGCCTTAGAATTTTTTTTCTAGCTCTCTGTTGAATCTGTGAATTACTTGGATAATATAGACATTTTAACAATGTTTTTTTTCCAGTTTGTGAACCCCAAATTTCTTTCTGCTTTTGCATTGTGTCTTCTTCCATTTCTTTCATCAACATTTTATAATTTCTATTATGAACATGTCTCACCCTTTTGATTACATTTATTTTTAGATGTTTTATTGTTATTTGTAGCTACTGTGAATGGAATTGCTTTCTTCCTTTGTATCTCAGATCATTTACTATTGGTATATTTTTGTATTTTGACTTATGTCCTATAAGTTTGATGAATTCATTTATTCTAATAGTATTTTGGTAGATTTTGGAGAGTTCCTATATATAGTATCATGTTACAGTTTTATATCTTTTCCAATTTGGATGCACTTTATTTCTTTTGTCTGATTGCTCTGTCTCAAACACTAAGAACTATGTTGAATGAAAGTGGTAAAATTGGGCATTATTTTCTTGTTTCAGATCTTAGAACACTTTCAGCTTGCCCCATTCAATACAATATTAACTATTGACATAAATGTCTTTTATCATGTTGAGGCATATTCCTTCCTAAATTCTGCATTTTTATCATAAAAGGAGGTTGAATATTATCAAATGCCTTTTCTTAATCTATTGTCCCTCATTCTACTGATGAGAAGTGTCTTGTTGATTTACATATATATATATTGAACAATCCTTGTATCCTTAGGATAAATCTCACTTGATCGTGGTAAGTAATCTTTTAACATGCTATTGGATTTAGTTTGCTGGTATTTTATTGAGGATCTTTGCATCTATGTTCAAGATGTTGGCCTATAGTTGTGCTCTGTCTGTCTGTCTGTCTGTCTGTCTGTCTCTCTCTCTCTCCCCCCCCCCTTCCGTGTGTGTGTGTGTGTGTGTGTGTGTGTGTGTGTGTGTTTAGGGTACTTCTGGCCTAATGGAATGAATGAGTTTGGAAAAATTGATCCCACTTTTGCATTTTGGACATTTTGGAATAACAAGGAAAGCTGATCCTCTTTGAGCGTTTGCTACAATTTACCAGTGAATTCCTCTGAAAAACTTTCTGTTAAGGCAGGCTTTTTTATTTTTGAGTCAGTTTTACTAATATATATTTTGTTTGGCCTTTTTGGTCTTGCTAAAGTGTATGTGTGTAGAAATTGTTTCTTCTAGATGATGGTTGGTATATGGTTGTTCACAAGAATTTCTAGTGATCTTTGTTTGTTTGTTTTGGTATTTCGGTTGTATCAGTTGTATTGTCTCCTTTTTCATGTCTTATTTATTAGTCTTCTCTCTTCTTAGCCTAATTAGGTGTCCATTCTGTTTATCTTTTCAGTGAGCCAGCTTTCTATTTCATTGCTCTTTGGGTTGTTGTTATTGTTCTTAGTTTCCATTTCATGTATTTCTACTCTGATCTTTATTATTTCTTTCCTTTTAATTTTGAGCTTGCCTTTTTGCTCTTGCTATTGTTGAAGACAGGTTCTTACTATATAGTTCAGGCTAGCAGTGAACTTGTTTTACAGCCCAAGCTAGCCTTAAACTTGCTATGATCCTTTTTGTTAGCCTGCCAAGTACTGGAATTACAGGTTGCACCATCATCCCAAGCTTGAATTTGGATTTTGTTCTTGTTTGTCTAGTTCCTTCAGATTCACATATAGAATATTCAGTTGAGGTAGCTCTACCTACTTGATATGGCCATTTCATTGCTAACAGCTTCCCTCAGCTTTTCTCATACCTAATAGGTTTTTGTATATCTTCATTCACTTGTTTTGGACTGCACCTTTTTTTTTTTCTTTTCTTTTTTTTTTGGCCAGTGCAACCTGCCCTGGGGGCAGGGCTGGCACAGTTTGATCCGTGGCACCTGTGCATGCCTAAGCTTCCCTAAGTAGGTGCTCTAATCCGCTGAGCTATCTTGCCCCTGAACTTCACCATTTTAAGACAGTTGGTTCTGACAATCTTTCTTTTTCTTAGTTACCTGTACATTTCTTTTCTTTTTTTTTTTTTTGGTGGGGGTTGGGGGTGGGGATTGAATTCAGACTCTTGCACTTGCTAGGGAAGCGCTTATTCTACTGAGCCATCTCCCTGGCCCCCTATTTTTCCTCATTTCAGAAATTCAAAGCATTTTATAAATAACTCATAAAATAGGATGACAATTTTTTTCAAATTACAGATTTTTAAGATCAAAGATTTTCTGTACCAAACTCCCAATTCAATAGCCAGTTTCTTAAAGTCTACAACATCATGTAGAAACATGATAGTGTCCTACAGAAGGGAATTCTGAAAGAAATCTTGTCACTTAGGAATTGATTAGCTGCTCATTAACTAATACTTTAGATAATAATAACTGATACAAGTTAGACTTATTGCCCTCAGTAACACAGGAATCTGAAGTTTTTAGAGCGTTTTTTTTCCCCATGGTACTAGGGCTTGAACCCAGGGATTCAAGCATGTGAGGCAAGTAATCTACCACTGAGCTACATCTTCAGCCCCTTCTATTTTATATTGAAACACTACTGCTATATTTCCCAGGCTGATCTTGCACTTGGGATCCTCCTACCTCAGCTTCCAAAGTAGCTGGTATTGCAGGCATATACCACCACGCTTGGCTGGAAATCTGATTTTCAAAAGGTGAGAGAAATCATTATTGAGAAGATAGCTGTTAGTATCTGCCATAGAAGGAGGTTGATTTAGATGCCAACCCGTGGAATTCTGAACAGGCTCAACTCATCCAGCCATAGAAGGCTTACACTTTTCATACAGCAATTTGAAGAAACTAGGATACACTGGATTTACAAAAATAAAATAAAAGCTAAAGATACTGATATTTGAGTTCTTCTGTTAAAATCCCAGCTGGTAAATCCAAATAAAGAAAAATACATGTCCATGCAAGAATTTGTACATTAATGTTCATAGCAACATATTCAGTCCATAAGTTGATGGATATACAAAACATGATATTTCCATACAACAATATATTAGCCTTTTCTAAAAAGGAATGGCATACTAATACATGCTACCTCCACCTGTACGAATATTTTCAACCTTGAAAACATGTAAAATTAGGGAACATAGCTTGGTGGTTGAGCACTTGAGTAGCACGCAGAAGTCCCTAATCTCAGTTCCCATCACGAAAAGGAAAAGCAACAGTGGCCAATTAAAAAAGACCACCTATTGTATGATTTCATTAGTGAAATTATAGAGACTTCAAGAATATATGAATCTATAGAGACTGATTAATGGTTCCTAGAAGCTAATGATGTGGGGTGGAAAAAAGTGATGAATGAGCAATGATTTCTAATGGGTGTAGTGTTCCTTTTCAGGATAGTGAAAATATTTTAAGCTTAGATTGAGGGTAAGAACTGCACACTCTGAATATGCTGAAAAGTGTATACTTCTAATGGGTAGATTTCATGATTTATATCAATCATAATGGGAAAAAATGGCTGGCCAAGAAGCATTTTTAGTGCAGATCACTGGTGTGTAAGGCTCAGACCTTCAGCACACAAAACTGTCACGATGGGTGTAGTGCTTTACATTTACATATAAACAGATAGCTAAGGTTCTTACAGATACTAAAAAGTCTCCAAAGTGAAAAACGGAGAGAATCAAGAAGAAACAGTAATATATAGAGTAAAAAACAACTTTTAAGTGAAATTAATATTCTCAAAAGATAAGATTATATATCTGTGAAGTAATAATATAAATACAAGAAAATCAATAAAGAAGAGAGCTTATAAATTAATATAAAAGCTAAAGTCAAGTCACTGTTCCAGAAAATGCAATAGAAAGGGAAAGAATCAGCTTAGAGGATTCTAAGAAAGGAGAACAAAGAGAAACTTTGAGGAGTAAGTTGTCAACAAAATAATACAAGAAAATATTCCCACACAAGAAGAAACAAATATCTGGATTGGAAAGGCCACCAAATTCCCAAGAATTTGGGATATCCTGCAGTGAATTTAAAAAAAATTCCCTCAACATATGTCAACTCATATCATCACAAAATAGGATGATCACTAAGATTAAAAATACATTTTGTAAAGTTTCTAGAAAAAATAAAGGTATATACAAAGGAGAATGTGGTTTGTATAGGAGGTAAGATAAAGAGTGGCATTGGAATTCTCAGAGAAATATTAAAAACCAAAAGTCATTTAAAAATTTTTTAATTGATGAGTGGCATTATTTCTAACTTAATATTCCGTACCCAGGGCAATTCTTAAATGTTAAACTAAGGAATTTGGATTTTAGCTTATAAACAAAAGGGTATCTTTAAACATGAATGAGCAAGAAAATGAAATGATTAGAATTGTGTTGTGGGTGGCATAATCCAGCAACATGAAATATGAAATTTCAAATCACTTAGTTTGCAGTGGTTAAGTTTGGGGGACCAGTTAGCATAAAACTGTTGCAAGGTAGTGAAAGCTTGAAGGAAGTTAATTGCAGTGGAATTAGAGAGGGAAAGACAAGATAGCAGAACATTTTAGAGGCCAAATTAGTAGCATGCCACAAATATATCATTGTTTCAGAGCCATCTAATCAAATAAATGCTAGTAAAATTATTTCCCAGAATCAGTATTGGCAGTATTTTTTACATTGAAACCATCTGTCATCCTTTTCCCTGATAGCCTGTAGGAGTGCAGGCTAATCCCACAGCATCACACTCTACTACCAAAATTTGGTCATTTTTAATTACTGGATTTCCCAGATAGAATCAGATTCCACCTTCTGTGTATCTCCTGCCCCCAGTTAAGAGAATGGGGAATTGAGCCTCACAGCTCTTTCAGGCCACTGTTACAGTCTTTATCTAATTGAAGGTTCAAGATATTGGAACTAGTTCCAAAACATTTCTTCTATAAATGCTGCTGTTTGCCTCATACTTCAATTGGCATACATCATGTTTTATCTAGGGTGTCTCAGTTGAAGTATCAATTGCGGGCCAGGGAGATGGCTCAGTAGAATAAGCACTTCCCTGGCAAGCACAAGGGGCTAAGTTCAACCCCATTCCACCAAAAAGAAAAAGAAATAGTAATTGTAATGTCATATGTATAGAACACCTATATAAATTTATAATCATTTGCGTAATATTCAAAATGCAACAGTTTGGCCAAGCCTTTCATAATTTTGGTGTTATTTTCAGTAGGAGTCCCTTCCAGATTTTTGTCTTAGTCTAAGAAGTTAGTATTTGTAATCTCAAAGATAGGTTTTTGGAATCCTACCAAGTAAATTCCAATCTACCACTTCCAGTGCAACCCACAGTGAAAGTAAAGACACTAAAACATTTATAATTATTAGGGACCCAAGGGGCCCTAAGTCCAGCCATGAAGAAGGCTTTCCAGAACAAAGAGAGCTGCCAAGGCTGTACCTGGGTTTTATTCAGTGGAGGAGGAGTGGCTTGAGGAGGAATGACTAAGAATTGTGGGAAGTAGGTGAGTACTGTGA
>NDGN011488898.1:0-10166 GCA_002564285.1 Tympanoctomys barrerae | reverse complement strand
TTTTTTTTTGGCAGAACCGGGGATTGAACTCGGGCCCTTGCGCTTGCCAGGGAAGCGCTTATTGCACTGAGCCATCTCCCTGGCTCTGTGTTTTGTTTTAAAATGAGGTGCTCAAAAGCAGGTATCAATTTTAGATTTCTTATTTTAATGCTATGACAAAGGGAAAGAGTTTCCCCACCTACCTACCCATCACCACATCCCAAAGACACATATATCTTCCTTCTTCCCAGCCTCCTGTTACTATTTCATATTTTAGTTAAAATCAACATCAGTATTCACATTATTGCAAATATGTAAAAACTAGTACTGGTTAGTAACCCTGATTTTAGTGAATGTCAGCCATCTCAAAATGTGCCAAATTGGTATATCGATTATTTCAGACTGATGTCACCTGAGGAACTGGAACTTTAGAAAAAGTCATTCAGCCCAATTTTTCTAAAATCAACAATCTATAAAAATTCTTTTAGGAAAGGTGTTTTCTCATATCAGTCTTACAGAAACTGGTCTTTTTTTTTTTTTTTTTTTTAATACCGGGGATTGAACTCAGGACCCTGTGCTTGCCAGGCAGATGCTTATTCTACTGAGCTATCTCTCCGGCCCAGAAACTGGTAATTGGGTTGTAATGAACCTGAATAAATTAATTCATTGGAATATGCCTTATCTTCCAGTAACTTTTGCACTGTCCTGCCACAACATATCATTTGGTGACATCCTTAGAATTTACTACTGTGGTTCAGAGGTCAATCAGTTCCACCATTCTTTTATTATTCTTCATCTAAAAAGCATAAATGTATCTTGCTTTGGTCATTTATTTGGACCACATTGTCATGTGGAGCTCCAGGTACATGCAAAATGACTGACACTTGTATGCTTTGCTTTTCTGAAGCAGCTTTGCAGTAAGTAATTTTGTTTCTAGTTCCAGCCAAAGAACCCAGGAACAGTAGAAAGGCTCTCTCTCTCTCTCTCTCTCTCTCTCTCTCTCTCTCTCTGTACAATAGCAAACATTTCTCTTGTCTTTCCTACATGACCTTATCATGGAGCTACCAGCAAGTACATGAGAAGTCTGGTCTAGAAGTAGTCCCCTCCATTTGTTGTAACAGTTAGAGCAAGGGGCTGTGAAGTAATCTTGCCAGAATCCAAGAGAATGAAGTGTGTAGGTTTAACATCACTTTACAGGTGACGCAGGTGATACAGAGGAAAATGTTAAGTTATACCGTTTGGATCAGCAGAAGAGTAGATGCTATAGGAAAATGATCAGGTATCTTCCATGAATACATTGTACATAAAGAGAGAGGGAATATTTAAAAGACATATAAGAGACATTAACAAATTGCAATGTATTTGGACCCTGATTCAAACAACTAAAATTATTATTTTTCTTTCCCTTCCTTTCTTCTTTCTTTTCTTTCGCTGTGGGGATAGACCCAGGGCCTCACGTGTACTAGGCAAGTGATCTACCACTGAGCTGCACCCCTGATCCCTCATGCTAAAGTACAGATGGCATGATATGGATGACATTTGCTTGAAGTGATGAAGGACAGATAAGTGGGGGCTACAGATGGAAAAAAGTGACTGTGAGCTGATGATTTTGTAAGATTTTAAGCTGTTAATTGAGTATACAGTGTTCATGGTGCTATTCTACTCTGTGTGTGTGTGTGTGTGTGTGTGTGTGTGTGCAGGCAATTTTACATGATAAACAGCTGCATTTGTTCATTTGCTTTAAGAACCATGCACTAAATCACACATTGGAAACTCCATGTGTAAGGCTTACGTAAGTGGTGGGTCCTTCTTAGGGTGCCAGTGGGTGCCTTTGCACTGGGAGACCGCCACACTGTAGAAGTCTGGTCTCTGGACTCACTGAGATGCTCTAGCAGAGACTCCTCTGACCTCTGGCCTGCTGAGACTGGCCGGCTTTGGTCCAGCCCTATACCCATCAGTGCCATTCCCCCTTCCTACAGCCCTTAGTTATGGAACCCCTTCCCCAACTAAGTCTCTGAAGAAAGCGTCTCATCCCCTTCACCAGGAGAAGGTGATGGAGCAGGAGAGCTGGATTCCAACCTCTCCCTTTAGAGAATTTTAATCATATCCCTTAATACCTGATACCCCGACTTTGGAGCCCTTCTAAGGAGTTAGCTTGCTACTCTGCCACACTTCTCTCTGTAAGCCAGCCTGTTTTGTAAGTTAGGGAGATCCCTCCATCCACTTTCTATTCTCCAGAAAGCATTTACTTTCCTCTACTGACATTTCTGCTGACATTCACTCTGTTATTAAAGTTATGTTCCTCTTACAATTTCTCTCTGGGTTTTCAGTGGGGGTTTTGTGGAGGAGTAGAAATAGACTGCTTTAGACTAGAACTGTCCTAGAAACCCAATGGTTGGGGCTCTCTAGAAACAGAGTAGCTGTAAGTTTTTCATGATGTGGGAAAAAGCAGACCAGATGGCCCGCATGGGTCAGATCAGAGGTCTCCTTGTGCATTCAGCAACTCCCTCGGGCAAAGGGGAGCCAGGGATGGTAGCTGCATCAACACATCATCTGAGCATTGTGTCTATCACCTGGCAGTATTTAAACTTCAAGCTCCAAGCTCCCAGATCCAAGCTTGGGGTGGGGGTTACAGAGACAAACAAGCTGGAAGAGAGCTCAGGAATCACTCCAGTGCCTGCCCAGGCTCACACAGCCCCAATTCCATGTCCTGATGTGCATGTTCAGAGCACTTCTCCCATCTGTGCTTACAGGACATCTGGCACTGTGAGATCATAACTCTGTTGCCATTAGGCCTCCAGCCACGTCATCCCCTGGAACTGCCCAGGCAAAGGTTGTTCAAGAACTGCCTATTGCCAAATCGAACATGGCTTGTCATGCCAGTCCTCTCAGTAGCCCCAAAAATGTTGGTCACTTACCTCTTTTTAGAAAAATGTCCCAAGACTGACTGATCACTGGAAACCTACCAGATGAGCTGTTCCAATTTCCTCTGCTCACCCGCAACCCGCTGTCCCAGACACACACAGCCCCATCTGCTTGGGACTGGAAAGGAGATAGGCATTTCCATTTCCCTTAAGGAACAGCACTTTATGTTCATTGTTTAATAGGGGTTGGGTACTTAGAGGGCCTGGTTAATGGGCATTGCTTTGCATAAACTGTTTACATTTAGATTTATCTTTAAAGAATGTTAATTATTTAAACTATCAATAAAACATTGAGTTTTATATTTGCTTAAATCATACCCTGGAGCTAAGTGAGAGGCTTGCTGGCTCCATAATGGAAGCCTTATAACCCAGTTGCATTCCCCTGCCTGTCAGAAAAGTGGTGCATCTCCCATGTAACCCACAGTTGCTGGTTAGCTGTGTGTGAGAGTAGACACGGAGGACTGAAAATTTAAAAGCAGGGGCCCAAAGGGGTGTAGTATGGACACCTGGAATTCTAGTTACTCGGGAGGTTGAAGCAGGAGGATCACAAGTTCAAGACCAGCCTGGACAACTTAGTGAGATCCTATTCCAGAATAAAACAAAAAAGGGGTAGGGATAAACTGAGTATGGTGGTCCACACTTGTAATCTCAGCACTCTGGGAAGTTGAGGCAAAAGGATTTGCAAAATCAAATCTATCTGAGCAATTTAATAAGACCCTGTCTCAAAATATTGACAGAAGGGCTGGCGTGATAGCTCAGTAGTCTAAAGCACCTGCTTAGGCAAGCTTAGGCAGATGCAAGGGACCACAGTTCAATCCCTGGCACCACATGCTCTACCAGCCCTGCCTCAGGATGGGCTGAGCTGGCAAAAAAAAAAAAAGAAAAAAAAAAGAATATTGATAGATAGACAGACAGACAGGCAAGCAGACAGACAGAGAGGCAAGCAAGCAGACTGGGGATGTAGCTCAGTGTGAAAGCCCTATGTTTGATTATTATAAACAGCTAAGCTAAGTAGAAATATTATAGGTAATCAGATAAGACCAGGCCTTCAAAAGAGCCAGGACAAAATGAAACACATCACAACTATGGCTGGAGATGCATTTGTTGGAGACCAGGACTCAAAATAAAAAGGAAATGACCAGGCCTGTATACTTCCTCAAAGGACAAACACCAGGCCAAATGAAGCCTCAATAGACATTAGTCACCCTGGTGGGTGACCAAGACCTCTAGACCCCTCATTTCCTAGAAAAAGTCTTTGTTCTTTCCATGAACTCTTGTTACATGATTTGTTTTCCCATTGCATCAGTACTACCTGAGTGTCTATACTTGTACCCTCATTGGTTAATTATTGCTGTAATCCACATCATACCCATATGAGTATTGCTCTACAAAATGGGGTCCTTGGCTGCCCATTTGGGCCCTCCTTTGTCTCTCAGGAATTATCTCTGTCTCAGTAAATATCTTCCTACTCTTAACCTTCATTATTCCTGGAATCCATTCTTCAATTTTTGGAGAACATAAACATGATATAAGAAACCTACTGGTTAGGGATATAATACTTTCATATTTCATCTCTTGTATCATATTTGGTAACAGTACCACAAAGCTAAAAACAAAACAGGGATCACAAGGGCCTAGAGAGGGCAATGGCATGGTACTGGCTAAAGTTTGTCACTTACGGTCAAAAGCTGGGCTTTCTCCCCAGGCAGACAGCAGACACTTGAAGTTACCCTGAGCACCAGAGGCCAGGTCTGCCACTGCCTGGGCAAGTGGACTCTGGCAACCAGCCCAGTCTCTTGCTTGTTCTTTCCAATATGGCCAGATAGGATGGTGAGAAGGTGGATATAAAGTGTTTATTTCTCTCCTTGATTCTGTCAGAAGAGCCTACTCTGAACCTCTGAGGTTAGGCCCCTAAGAGACTCCATGGAGAAAAATGGCAAAACCAGTCCCTGGTGCTCTTGGGGCTGGTTTCCTGAGCCTTTTGGGGAATCCTCCTGATGCTGAGCTTCTTCCCCAAGTGGTAGCTATGGGACTACCATAAGTGTCTCTCTTTTGCTGAGACCAGATGACATGTAGCTGGGTGAACTAAACCTTAGGCCTTGGTCACCATGCAGAGGCCTAATACCTGATAAGGCACATCACCAAAGCCTAGGGAAGCCAAGCTAGTTGGGCTGCATCTACAGACATACTCTAAAGCAGTGGTTCCCAAACTTAGCTTTGTACTGGAGTCATGTTAGAGTTTTTTGAAAACCCCATTGCCCAGGTTAAAGCAAGAGCGACTGAGGCAGAATCTCAGAGGCACCAGTCTTTGTAAAAGCTCCTTGGTGACCCTGGTGTGCAGCTATGTGAGGGCCAATGGCCTAGCATCAGGTACCCTCTTCAGGTACCCAGCTATGCAAGCCAGAAGCGTGAATGTCCCCCGTGGTGCACGCATCACTAACTCCTCCTGCGCTGCAACCTCCCCCACACCAGGACCACTCACACACAGGAGACAGTGTGCAGATGGCCTGGCACTGTGCATGCTGAGCCTGCATGACCCTGCCACCTTTCTGCCTTCCTTGCATCTTCACTGCCAGTGCCTTCCTTGAGGCTCACTATCACTCGCCTGTACACCTGCAATTGCCTCCTACCTGGCTCCTGCGCTAATGTAGTCTCTGCACAGGGTCAGTTGATCAAGTGTGCTAATGTCATTTCTGTTTAAAAGTCACTAGCAAATCCTCATTGCCTTTTAAAAAAGACCGGCTCCCCCTAACTCTGTAATGAAGATCCCTACCCCCAGCCACAAGGTGGCCTCTGTGTCTTTACGCCTTGTCTCTCACCCTTACCCTATTTACAGTCTGATTTGGCTCCAAAGTGCTGTGTGTTATTCTGTGCCCCTGTTCTTTCCCCAAGCTGCCTAGCAAATACATGCTTTGAGCTTGGCTCAAAGACGGCTCCTCTGGGAAGCCTTGGCAGACCCTGCTGTGCCTAGAGGACTCCTCATGCCTCTAGGCCATCTTCTGCCATGCAGCTTCCTACAGCCCTGCCCTTATTTCTGTACATCTATCTCTCCTCTCTTGCTAGCCCCTCTACACTGCCCTGAGTCCTTCATTTGCAGACCATGGAACCAATTAAAAACCAACAAATCCCTGGAACTCAGGTAGAACCCTGGCTCCTCTTCCTCCCATGCACTTTCAGTCTCCTCTGCCCTGGCTTTTTGTGGCCCCAGCTACTGTGCTTGGCATCTCAGCTTTGCTTGTGGACATGAACTAGAATTTATGCTCTGGACTTGGCTGCTTGTGACCATGCTGCAAGACTATGGCAGTGGCTTGGGGAAGTTTCTCTGCCTTGCTCCAGCCTGGGTCCCAGGAACATGCCATGTGGCTCCTCTCCGGGAAATGGAATCACACACGATCTCCTATGTGCATGTTCTTTGAAGCCAGAAAGAGTTTCACCTTTGGAACTTCAAAGTCTGATGCCTTGTGTAGAACCAGCCCTGGCCTTTAGGAAGCATTCATAAATTTTTAAGGGATGGGCAATTGGATCAACAGATGGTTGGCTGGTGAAGGTGTGGACAAATGAACAAACAGATGAGTGGCATTTCCTTTCAACTTTCTGTAGCTCCTCATGACTCTTTACTAAGGGGCATACCTTTTCCCTTCTCTTATACCTCCCCTCTGATGGTCAGATGTGATGGTTAATGTTGTCTTGATTGGATTGAGAAACACCTAAGGAATAGCAAAGCACATCTCTGAGCATGCCCAAATGTGTCTACAAGGGTATTTCCAGAGGTGATTGGCATGTGGGTTAGGAGGGAAAAGACATGCCCTGAAGGGGGCCTGCATGGATCCCCCATTTCTAGCCACTCTGAGGAGAGCAGTTCTGCTCCCCCTTCCCTCCCACCACGATGTACAGCCGCACCTGGGCCTCTCATAGACTGAAAGCTCAGAGAAGATGAGCCCAAATAAATCTTTTCGCACTTAAATTGCCTTTCTCAGGTATTTTGTCACAGTGACAAAGAGCTACCACACCAGACAAGAGCTATAATGGCCCCTGGGGCTGTCACAGACTCACCAATGAGGTGTTCTCTTCTCTGTCCACAGCAGTGAAAAGTTAACCCTAACAGGCTGCATTAGACTAACTCCTAATTATAATTACACCACTCTCCTCACCCAAGACACATTCCTGGAGGTTAGAGACTCTGCTCTTCCTATACCTGCTCGGCTGTGCATGGTGATAAGTGCTCAGTGAATGCTCTGTCACTGGGAGATAAAGGTGCCCCCTAGACGTGAAGATTGAGGCTCACCCCTCATTGAAGAAGAGATGGATGCCCCTTTTCTAGAATGTTCTGCCTCTGCAGAGATGGTCTGGCATCTATTTCTGAATCTGAGATAAATGTTCTAGATCAGGGAGTCCCATTACAAAACCTCTCGGAGCACTTAGGGAATTATGCTTGGGGAGTCTTTCTTGGCAGCGGGTAACAAATCAATCACAGCTCAGTGAAAATGCTGAGCTAGAATAGGGTCACGCAGGCCAAGGAAAGAAAGGTGCTACAGACATCCTTTCCCTCGTGGCCCACTCTGAGACCTTCCTGTGGACTTGGACTCTGTACTTAGAGTTATTAGCCCCTCTAACCCACCCCTGAATCTTCTCAGTTTTAGCCCTGAAAGTTCTGCATTCTGCAGAAGCCTCAGTCCCAGGCAAACAGGGACAGTCACTCCAGTCACTACAGCCTGGTGCTCTTCTCCTTTCCTTGCCAGCACAAGGAGAGAGACCCGTGTGTCCCTGTGGCTGCACCCCACCTCCAAACATCTCCCCCACTGCAACCTTGATAGCAGTATCTGACATCTGCGTTCATGGCCAGCCAGAAGAGCCATGCTCGTCCTTGGGGCAGATTTGGAGCCTCATTGCTCTGGTTGTTCTGACCCCAACTTCCAAATACAGGCAACCGTAGGAGGGGCAGGGAAGAAAAGCAAACGTACCTGAAGGAGGGAGACATTGGCAAGGCTGAGTCTGAAGAGGTAGTTCCTGCAAAGATAGAAACAGAAGTCATAAGCCAAGCTGATTCTGCAGGCAGGACCTCAGGGTGCTAGGACTGGGCACTGAATGCACAGGGCCTGGGTGGGCTGCCCCCTGGAAGGACTTGACCTCCATCAGCTCACTTAACTTTCATATAATGCTGGCAGTTGAAACAAAAAACTCCATTTTACAGATGAGGAAACAGGTTGGGTCAATGGCCCAAGCCACAGAAATACAGAATCAAGGAGTTTGTACTAAATTCACACTTCCTCTTCACCAACCCCTGTTCTATAGCCTGGCCAAGCTGACACCGCTAGGGAGAAAATGCTCATCCCACAGTTAAGACAAAAATTGCAGAAGGCCATTGCTTTGGCTTAAGCAGCCTCACTGGATCCCAAAAGACCTAACAAAAATCAAACTGGAGTCACCCATGCTAAAGTTCCCTATCACCAACTCAAAACTGACTTTCAAAGAAATCAGGAGAAAGAGAGAAGAAATTTCCCTAACAGACTAGTTTCGTTGGATTCATAGTGAGATTCCCCCTTCCTTCAGTCATTCATACAATGTAAAGGTAACATGAAGAAATCTGAGGTTAACCAAGCATTATTTTTCTCCTGTTCTGTCTCCACACCCTCACCTTTCCTAGGAAAGTAACAACCCATCTGCTCTTTGCCTTTTTGTTTCTGTTTTCTTTAGCCCTTCTCTACAAAACCAAGCTCTTTTGCTCAGCATATTAGATCACTTACTCTACTTTATGGAATGAAGTGTTGCTGGATTCTAGAATCAAACATAAAGCCAGTTAAGATCCATACACGAAGCTAAGGTGTGGTAATTTGTCCACTCACTCCACCATTCCTAGCCATGGAACCAGCTTGGGTTAAAATTAGCTCTCACAGGGACTGGCAGGGACTCAGTGACTCTCACCTCCCTTCCTGGAATTCATTTGCCTCCTTTCCTATGATAGTCAGAGACACCCTGAGTCGTCCTCCTCTCTGGATCCAGCCACCCTGTCTCCTCCACCCAGTTACCCCGCCCTCCACTCTGTGATGCCTGTCCCCCAAGCCCAGCTCACACAGCCCTGCCAGGCTCCTCCTCCTCTAATACTGCACTGCCCAGCAGCCAACTGCTCATCAGCCTCTGGTAGTCCCAGAGGGGGCATTGCTGCCTATAATCCCAGAACACAGTGAGCATTAGGTGCCACCTACTTGCTTTGCACGGACTTAGAGCCCAGAAACCTTGATGGTGGCTGGGTCGCAGTGCCACGGGTAAGCAATGCCACACTCACTCTGCAGAGCCTGCTGCAGAGACAGGCAGAGTTCTGGCTTGGGCATTTCTGGGCCATCTGTGGGCCTCAGTGCCTGCATCTGCAAAATGGAGAACTAATTCAAGTCTGCCTTTTTTATTGCCAGGCCCATGGAGTCACATTAACATCTGCTGAATTAATGACAAGCAGATGTAAAGCTTTGCTTTTCCTGGAGGGTCTTCTTTCTTTCCTTCTTCCATCTTCTTTTGGCTTCTTTGAGTTCCTGAACTTTTTAGGAATAATTATTTTAGAAAGTTCTGGCCTATCTCAGCTGTGCTGGGAAGAGAAATGAGAGAGAAGTCAGGGAGTGGGCCAGAAAGGGAAGGAGGGGCCTTGCTGCAAGAAGCCAGGGACCTGGGAGGAGCACCACGGGCCCCAGACTCCTCTTCTGGCTCTGGCTGCAGGCCAGCGTCTCTGCAGTCCCAGGCCAGGCGGGCCTCCCCTGTGACCTTGGCTCCAGGCCTGTGCTGTCCTTTCCCGCCCCCTCTTCAGGTCCCTGGCAGAGCTTCCCTGCCCCATACTTCTGGCCTGAGGACAGATGGGCTCCAGCTCATGGCTCATCCCCAGCTGTCTGCTCAGGTAGCGCAGGCATCTGCTTGCAGCTTTAACAAATTAGGGGAAGCATTGCATCACTGGACTCGCCTGTCTCCCATCAAAAGCCATTCATCATAGCTTCTCAGGGGGCTCCGCTGGGAGCCGGGAAGAGAGAGCAGAGACTGCAGCCAGACCCACCCCTATTTCCTCAGGGAACAAGGCGGGATTGGAAATGGATAAGAAAATTTCCCCAGCCTGAATTCCAGAGGCCCAAAAGGGCCCAGAAGGAGAAAAAAAGTCATCAGCCAGAGAAAGAGGAAGGAAAGTGCCTTAGAAAAAGGAAGAGAGAGGACCAGGGAGATAGCTCAGTAGAATAAGCATTTGCCTGGAAAGTGCAGGGTTGTGAGTTCAATCCCCCCGTACCGCAA
>NDGN011488896.1:0-14425 GCA_002564285.1 Tympanoctomys barrerae | reverse complement strand
AGCCTTGGATTACACATAATCCCAGTGGATCATGAGTTAACACAAACTCTAAAAGTCCCCACCGCATGACTGCATGAGGCTTTGGGGGGACAACTAGACACAAACCATAACACCCATAAATTCTCTCCAGGCCCCACACCCTTAGAGCAGGTAGCGCTCAGATGCACAACTGCCGAGCCAACAAGTGGACTTAGTAAGCATACACGTTGAGCCCATCATAACATACTCTAAATCCAGCCATCTCTGAAAAGCCCCACCTATGGGGCTTTAAAGGGACATCTCCTATGGTATAAGTTATAACACAGGTGATAGAAATGATGAGCACTGATGATTTTCTTCAGTGACCTTCATCCAGTGGCTGTCATGTGCTAGACACTGTTACACATCATGTTTTCCTGGTATTTTGGAAGTGGGGAAGCAGGCTGAGAGACATCAGGTGTCAAGTTCAAGATCACACAGACAGAAAAGGACAGAATTTGAATTTGAATCTCCATCCGTCTCCTTTCAAAGCCTCATTCCTTTCACTCGTACAGTTTTTTTTTTTTTTTTCCCTGAGTTCAGTTCAGAAAGGAAAGCAAAAGATAAAGGTCTTTATTCACTAGTGAGAAATGAACAGAAATAGCTATTTGTGTGTGTGTGTCTTACTCACTGATGGAGTATTTATGTGGCTGCAGACGGTCCTTGGTTTGACCCGCACACTATTCCTTGTGGTAGATGAGGTCTTTATAAAGACCGTCAAAGGACAGGGAGTCAAATCTGGCTCTCATTGACAAATCATAAATAACCTCAAGCCAATTCCTCCTTCTGAGAATAAAACAGGAGTGAGACTGGAGCCAACCTCCCTTCATGGGTCATGGGGAGGATGCTATGACATCCATGTGGTAGTCTTAGCCCCGTACGTAGTAGACAACATGCTTTCCAACTGGAAAACTAACTAAGGCACCAGCCTGAGTATTGATAGAGGACCTCAGACCCTGTTTCTTCCTTGCCAACACAAGGCTTTTCCTGATGGGCCTCAGCTCACCTGGAGCCATGTTGATGTTAGGATTTGCAGACCTCCTTGGCAGCTCTCATACAAATAAATCTGTAAACTCCCCCCCCCTGGGTTTTATCAGAGGCCAGCCCTTCTTTGGAATTTCTGGAGTGAAGTGACTCTTGCAGTTGATTTGGCCCAGGGACTGTGTGTGTGTGTGTGTGTGTGTGTGTGTGTGTGTGTGTGTGAAGCCCGGATAATGGAATTGTCATAGCGGAGCCATAAAGGCTAAGGCGGAGCAGGAGCTCCCTGGAGTTCCTTCATAGTTCTTTTGATAACCTGTCCCTCCACTCAGTCTCCCCCGCCTGCAGCATTTGAGACTTGTTGGGAAACCTGCTGATTGTGGCATGGTGTAGGTGCCGAAGGGCATTGGGCATTATCAGTCCCACCCAGCCAGGTGTTGCCCGCTCACTCTGAAGGTATTTATGGAGTTCCTACTGTGCTTAGCCTCCAGGGCCAGTGAGCAAAGTCCTTGCTGCCATGGAATATCCACTTGGGTGAGGAAGACTGGCCAATAGTTAAGCAGGTAAATTGCATTATGATCAGGGGCTTGGTGTTCTCTTGAATTCCTTTGCATATCTTAGGAAGATAGAGGTGTCCGTGGCACCTGTTGACAATGGCGGTGTGAAGCTGGATTTGGAGCCCAGAGATCTTTGCCCACGGTAGGGTGTAAGCAAGGGCCTGCTGTGATGAGTAGGGTTGAGGTCTGAGAACTTAACTGAATTTCCTCCAATTCAGGGAGAGACATAGCTAGGCAGGAAGAGTGCACATGTACCTACAGGTGCCACTCTTCTCTTTCCTCTCCTGCGTCACCTTGAGGTATCCAGTCATTTGGCCAGTATTTGCCGAGCATCATGCCCGTGATCTGCTAGCCATTGCTGCGGCACTAGGGATTCAGCAGCGATTACACCACCAGAATGCTCTCCCTCATGGAGCTTATGTTCTAGAGCAGCGGCTATCAACTTTGGAGTAGCATCATAGCCCTCGGGAAGGCTTGAGGAACACCTGGGTTTGAGCTGTGGGTTGGGCTGAGGGAATGTGCATTTCCAGTGCGTCCCCAGGTGGCTGGCTGGTGGGTGCAGTTACTGTATTGATGTGACAGCTCATTCAATAGTCATAGTAACCTTGGAATGGGCACTGTAGGATCCCGGGATCATTTACAGATAAAGATACTGAAGGTGGGTGGTAACTTGGTGCTTCTGCCTGAGCTAAGAGGACTAAAGAGAACAGCATCACAAGCAGGCGTCGCTCACCTGTGCCCTGTGACTGGAGCAAACCATTGTTCTGTGTTGCTAACCAGGGCCTGAGTACTGGCAGAAACCCGTAGGGTTTTCTTGTCTATGAAGGAACAAGTCACAGAGCAGCAAGGAGTCTCGGGGGAGGGGGGATATTGAAAGCCAGAAGGTCACCCCCCTTTGGTAGTCCTTTTCAGACTGGGCTTTGCTATGCAGTTCAGGCTGATCTTAAACTTTGATTTGTAGCCCAGGCTGGCCTCAGCTTGATGCAATCCTCTTGCCTCAGCCACCTGGGTGCTGGGATTGCAGACATGCGCCACCACCCCTGGCCCTTGACTGGACCTCCTGCATTAGAAAGTATAGAATTTACATGTTCTTGGGGCCGGGGAGATGGCTCAGTAGAATATGCGCTTGCCTGGCAAGCACAAGGGCCTGAGTTCAATCCCCAGTTCCCCCACCCACCCCCCCAAAAAAAAATAATTTACATGTTCCTGCTTCCTGGAGGGAGGGAAGCTGGAGGAAGCTGGCCCCTCTGTTTCTCAGATGGAGCCTGGACCCTGTGCTGAGCTGCCTGTCCCAGGAAAGGTCTCTGGGCCTCTTCAGCCCTGGGAACCTTCCCTACTTCTGTCCTAGGAGCACAAAGAGGGAGATGTGGCATGCAGGCAAATCTGTCCTCCATTGGGGATCCTCAGAACAGCCCCCTGCGGAGGCCTTACCAAGTATCCCCTGATTACTACTGAATTTTATAAACCTTGGTCACTTGCTAGTTCTTTGACCTTGGTTAGGTTCCTTAAGCCCTCCTGAGCTTCCAGTTCTGCACTAGGGAAATAAGGATTAATTAGAACCTATGACTGGGGTTGGTAAGATTCCACCCACAGACAGTTCTAACTGCAGCCTCAGTCCCAGCCTCCTGAGGACATGTTAGTGCTGCCTGTGTGGTTAGAGACTTACTGCTTAATTCCCAAGTTTGGAAGATCAGATTTCTTTTTGTAAGTAAACCTCTTTCTGTTTCTCTGAGAAAAACTTCTCTAGAGAAACATTGTACCAAAGAAGCTAGACTGTTTCCTTGTTAAGATTTTTGCTAGGCAGAATATTAAAAGCAATCTTACATCTCCAGAAGTTTAAACACAGCTTACAGAACTCCCACTGTTGACAAAAAACCAGTATTTCCTGGCAGCTATTGGAGAAAATCTTGGATTTTCTTCATTTCTTTGCCACTCAGTAGGACCTCCAGGGTTTTGTCCTAGAAAAAATGGCTCTTCAAATGTGGCCCTGGAACAGTGTATCGGTTTTATGCATGTCAGACCTACTGAATCAGAAACTCTTGGGGTATAGCCTGGCACTGCATACCTAACAAACCCTCCAGGTGGCCCATTGCCCCTTCAAGTCCGTGAGCCATTAGCCAATATTTGTAGCCAGAATGATCCAAGAATTGTTTTAGTAGTTGAATGGCAGAAACTGACCAGGATTGCAGAACCTTCTGAGCACCAGTTTATGCAGCAGTTGAAATGGTCTTCATTGGCTTATGGCCATTTGAATATTATCCCTATGCTCTTAATGGCTAAGATAAACCTCAGCAGTCACTTCTTCAGACCCTTACTACCACCTTATGTCTCCTTTGCATCTGGAATCAGCTCACAGGTAAAGTTTAGAAAAGACTTCCCCTTCTCCCTTGCTCCATGACACCATATTAGCTGTTTGAGAAGAGTGTGGTCACCTGCACCTGCTCCGTCCTTGGTCCCTGGGTAGCTCAAGGCCTGGGGTAAAGTAGGAACGCAGGGGCTGGGAAATGCAGTGCTCCCTGGTCAGGAGTTTTGGTTCTGTTCCTGGTCTTTCTCCTTAGCAGCAAATCACATAGCTTTCCTAAGGCAGGGTATCCATAACTCTGTCATAGGGGAGTAAGGGCCCCTGGTCCCCTTTCCACAACGGAGAATGGGGAGAAAGAAGAGGTATCTTGGAGAGAGGGGGATAGAAAAAATTAGTGGTTCCCAACTCTTGCTACATACTGGAATCATCAGCTCCCTAGAAGGCTGTTCTGAAAATACTCATACAGGGTGAACCCCAGAGATTCTGGGTTAATTGGTCTGGGGCATGTCCTGGGCATACAATTTCTAGAAATCCCTCTTGATTCTGGGGTGTGGCTAGATAGAGGAATGACAGCTGGAGTTAGATGTCTTCCTCCCACTTGTAGAGTTCAAGTGAGATTTTATGAAAGTACCTTGAAAAGGGTACCCATATGAACATCAGGTAGCATTCTAAAATTTATCATTTATACAGTTCTACTTGGAAAAATTGAGATGATTAAAAAAGTGCTAAAATAGTTGCAGAATGTGGAAAAGCAGCTATCTGGGGAGTGTCATTTACTTTACTTTTTGGTAATTTTCCCTCTTTTATGCCTACCTTGGTATTTCCCTCCTGGTGTATTAGGTATCAAAGACATTTGGGCTCTTTTTTTGCCTGAATGAAAATCTTCAACTCCTATTGCAAGCAGGAATGCGTTATTTTGAGCTGCTTTAGATTTGTTACCTTGGGGGTTGGACCTCCTTTTCATCTGCCAAACCTGGTCTTGATTTCATATACTTCTCTGAATCCTTGAGCCAGCCAGAAAGTGGGTGCAAATGCTTTCGCCATTATAGAACATGGACTGTGGACGAGAACTAATACTAGCTTCCCCCTCTTCTTTATTTTTAGCTAGCATTTATTAAGATTATAGATTGTGTCAGGTTCTGGGCTATGTTCTTTGAATGTATCACCCAGTTTTATTCTAATAGCAATGGTATGAGGCAAGGACCGTTACCATCTCCATTGTGCTGATGGGAAAGCTGAGGCTTAGCATGTTGAAAACTTCCCTTGCATTGTACAGCTGATGTTTGCCAGTCTGGCATGCCCACCTAGTCTGCTTCCCCTCAAAGCATCTTTCTCACCACCCGATAGGTCAGGCTGGGGTAGGCTGTCGAGGAGAGCAACCCTGAGTTAGTCCTGGCTGTTTGAACCAGTGCCAAATCACGTGCTGCACGTTCCTCAGCAGCAGCTTGGCTCAGCTCCTTCTGTGGAGGGGAAGGAGCGCTTCTGTCCATGGTGGACAGCTCCATCTCTGCTGCACCTTTTCTGGATTCTGTTCTGCTCAGTGGAGCTCAGTCTCTATACTTTAGGATGAAAGATTTAGTAAGAAACAAATTTCCTTCTGATGCTTTGGACCTGAATAGCCTATGGGCTTAGTATAGTGTCTTAGTTACTTTTCTCTTGTTGGGACAAAATACCCAACTTTCCTTAGATGACCCACATTCCTGGTTTCTCCAAACTTCTGGGGTTTCCACTGTACTTCAGGCTTCTCACCCGCAGCTTCACACACTGCCCTCCCAGGTGCACATTGCCTGGACGCCCAGGCCTTCTTCTGAAATCTGGGTGGAAGCCTTGTTAATCTCAGAATTTCTTGCATTTTGCATGTGCCCCAAACCTACGCTACATGGATGATGCCCAGGTCTGCTTCTTCATTTTTAGCTAACATTTATTAAGATTATAGGTCATGTCAGGCTCTGAGCTATGTTCTTTGAATGCATCACCCAGTTTAATTCTAATAGCAATGGTACAAGGCAAGGACCGTTACCATCTCCATTCTGCTGATGGGAATGCTTGACCCTTACAGCCAAGAGAGAAGGCTGTAAGGGTCAAGTGCCTGGATCACTGAGCACTTTGACCCTGATTCCAAGGAACTAATTCTCTATGCGGCCACCATTCTGGACCGCGGCGCTCCACAGTTTTCTCCTCAAAGCAAAGTCTTTCACTTTCACAGTTTTAAGTCTGCAAAGGGTGGAGACTTGTTGCTTCTCATGATGCCCTCAGGCCATCTTTTCCTTCTCAGCAATAGAGATCTTCTCAGCACTAGCTTTGCAGTCCACAGCTTTATTAGAGCTTCCTTTCTGGCAAAACTTGCAACATTTTAAATCATCCTGCTGGGTTCTTTGCTCTTGAGTCATAACATAAATCTGTCTAAAAGCCCCAACAATAGCCATGCAACTGCCTCAACATTGTACTGCCCTGAAATTTCTATTACCAGATTGATCAGTCCACTGTGCTTTATCTTACTATCAGGCAGTCTCTGGACATGGGCAAAATGCAGACAAACTTTCTGCCAAGCCATAACACATGTCATCTGGAGTCCAGAAGCCAATGTAGTCCTTCTTCCCGGTAGAAACCTCCCCAGCCTGTACTTTACAGGCAGATTTTTATCAACCGTCTGATGTTCTGAGCTCTTACCAGAATCTCCCATATAGAACAGCAAAAAGCACGCCAGTGCTTTTCTTTCAGGAGACATCTGTGAATCTTTCCTATCTTTTCTCATAGACCACTCCCAAAAACTCTTGACCTAGGTATAGTCAGGTATAGTAACAGCGATGACCCCACTTTTTGGTATCAAATTCTATCTTGGTTATTTTTCTCTCATTGTTGGGATAAAATACCCAACATCCCAAATTAAGGAAGGAAAGGTTTATTTAGCTCCCAGTTTGCAGAGGTTTCAGTCCATGCATTGTTGGCTCCAAGGTAGAGGGGCACATAGTAAAGGGCAGCAGTTCATGGCTGTGGAAATCAGCAAGAGCAGAGAGGGAGGAGCAGTGGCAGCATAGGACAACCCTCTCTCCCTTATATTGCATTCAGGCTATCTGCCTCAGGGCCAGTGTAGCACTCATACTCATAATCCCGGCAGCTCTCACACCCATAATCCCAACATTGGATAATGAATTAATCACCAGCTCTAGAAGCCCACAGCCCCATGACTGCATGTGGCATTAGGGGGACAAGTAGACACAAAACATATAGCCTGCAGCCTTCTTGCTTGGCCGGTGGAACGTCCATCTGGATGTTGGTTCTGAGTTTACTAAAAGTCAAGTGGGTCGTCTCAGGCTGAGGTTTGCTGGGCAGGAAGTGCCCTAGCCGCACATGGATCACCTATCCTGTCTGCTTCATGTCTGAAGAATTCAGTAACCTTTGTGTGGTTTGTTCCTAGAGGAACGATACAAGGGATGGGGTACAACAGTAGACAAAGGCTGACAGGGTCCCACATGGAGCTTACAAGTAATAACATGTGAACAAAATAATTTCAGACTAGGACAACAAAAAGGGCAGTGCATTAGGAAATAGCAGGCCTTGCAAGTGACACCAGAGGTTAAAATATAAAGTAGGTTCTGTAGTGAGAAGACTGAGTTTGTTTTAGCTTTAAATCGCCTCTCTGCCTTCATGTTTGTATATGTGGCAGTAGGGATTAAATTTAGGGCTTTTGCATTGAACTAACTTTCTCCTGAGCTACCTTCCCAACCCATTTATTTATTTATGTATTTACTTATGTAGAGAAACGGTCTCATTAAATACTTCCTTGCAGTAGGGGTTGAACCAAGGGACTCTCACACATGCTGGACAAGTGAACTAGCAGTGGCGTTCTTCCCAGCAGAAACCTCCCCATCCTGGTCTTTACAGGCAGGATTTCTATCAGCCTTCTGGCCTTCTGAGCTCTGACCAGACTCTCCGATACAGAACAGCTGAAAGTGTGCTAGCGCTTCTCTTTCAGGTGACATCTCTGAACCTTTCCTATCTTCTCATAAGCCACTCCCAAAGTTCCAAGCCTTTTTATTTATTTTGACACAGGGTCTTGCCAGGTTGACCAGGCTGAACTCAAACTTGTGATTCTTCCGCCCCAGCCTCTGAAGTAGTTGGGATCACAGGTGTATGTGCCATGCCTGGCTTGCCTCATAGCATTTGAAGATCCAGAAAGCTCTCTTGGGCTGGAGGTATAGTTGGTGGTAGGGCACCTGCTTAGCCTGTGTGAGGCCCCAGGTTCCATCCCAGCCATACCGCCTCATCTCCAAACCTAGATACATGCCCCTGTATATTTTCATGTGTTGTATTTTGATGTGATTTCAAGCATACAGAAAAATTGGAAAGCTAATACAAATCCCAGACACCTTTTATGTAAATTGGCCACTTTATATGTCTTTCTCTCTTGCTTTATATGGTTTCTTTATGTCTCTCTAAATAATGTCCAGCTGAAATGCTTGGGACCAGATTTGTTTTATATTTTGGGTGTTTTCAGAATTTTGGTGTTACAGTTTGGAGCTTGAACGTTCCCCAAAGCCCAGGTGCTAAAGGTTGGTCACCAGTCCGGGATATCGTTGAGGGTGACAGAACCTTTGGGGTGCGGGCCCTGGGCTGAAGTTAGGTGCTGGGAGGGCTGCCTTCAAAGACGATGTTGCTACCCTGGTCCATTCCCCTGTCTCTTCACCTGCCTGGGTTAATGGCAGCTCCAAAACTTGTCCTGCCATGGAGTGAGTAGCGTTGTCGTGCAGTAGACTCCTGGCCAGCACCTTCTCCCTCACCATGGGCCCCAAGATGGCAGAATCCACCAGCGATGGACTGAAGCCTCTTAACTGTGAGCCAGAATAAACCTGTTCCCTTTCCTGGTGAGCAGCTCAGATATTTCATCAGGGGTCACAGAAAGCTGACTAACATGTTGGGAATATTTACAGATGCATAATAAGGTATCTTGGGAATGGGGCCCAAGTCCAAACACAAAGTTCATTCATATATATATATATATATATATATATATATATATAACATAGGTTGAAAGTTATCTTACACAAAATTACAAAATTTGAGGTATTTTTGTGCATGAAGCCAGTGTGTACATATAACACATGTCTGTATGCTTAGCACTCTAGGATGCTGAGACAGGAGGACCACGAGCTGGACTCTAGTCTGGGTAACTTAGCAACCTAGCCAGACCTTCTCTCTATATTTAAAAAGGGCAGGGTGGAGCTGTGTCTCAGTGTGAAGGCTTGGGTTCAGTCCCTAGTACTGCTAAAATAAATACATCAATAGTACGTGAAATGAAGCTGCGTGGCATGGGATTTTCCACTTGTTTTGATACTGGAAAATGCTCAAAAAGTTTCAGAATTTGGAGTATTTCAGGTTTCAGATGTTCACAACTGTAGTGTATCTAAAAGCATTTTATTTCAAAGTAATTTGGGGACGTGTCTTTTTTTACCACAAAATACTCAGCTGTGTATTTCTTAAGAGACGGGAACAGCCTCTTGCATAACCGCACTGTTTCATGCAGCTTTTATTCTATAATGTAAAATATTCTATACTGTGGCTGGCACCCTTATAGGTGCTAATGATAGCTAATGTGGTCACTGAGTTTTGTGCATTGGTCCTCAGCTTCTAGCCTACATGAATCAGTGTGAGTTCGAAAGCATGCCCTGTGCCTTGTCTTCTCCCAGCCCCTCAGGTTTCTTGGACCCGGGTGTATGCACTGACACCCATCGCCGTGCACCAGACAGAGCAGGTAGTGAGTGCCCTTGGGCCGGTGAGGCCCTTCCTCATCAATCCTATCTGCCCTTGCTGCTGGCTGGAAGAAATCTGCTATAAGAGTTGTCTGTCTGGTCTAGAGAAACAGAGACCTGGGCAGAATGCAGGTAGCAAGCAGAAGCTGCTGGGCCATCTAGCAGGTCTCAGGAATCTCAGGAAAGGACTAGCGGCCCCCAGCCCTGTGCCGGCAGGACTTGCAGCTGGAAGGTGGTGAGCAGCTGAGGCACCAGTGCCCCTGCCCCTCCCTCCATTTTTTTCCACCTGGCCACACAGGTCATGCTTTCTGCCACCTGGAGCTTCTGTTCACGAATCAGTTCTGCCTCTGACTGCTGTGAGACCTTGGGCCAGCGACTGAACTCTTTTGAGCCTCAGTTTCCTTGACCTGTGTAAATATGACTCAAAGTAATAAAATAAGAGCCAAGATTTTACTGCATTGTGCTAAATGTTTTAAATTTATTAGCTCAACAGCCAGCCTTCTAAAAGAGGGCTGTTACTGTCCCCCCCCATTTAGAGATGAGGAAATGGAGTGACAGAGACCTATCCCTAAGATCATACAGCTCAAAAGTGGCAAAACTGGAGCTTACAGTCAAGTTGTCCAGCTTCAGAGTTTATATTCTTTTATTTATTCATTTATTTATTTTTGTGCCCGGCTCAGCCCACCCTAGGGATGGGGCCGGTGCAGCGGGTGGTGCTGAGGATCTCATTACGGTCCCTGCCTTTGCCTAAGCAGGCACTGTAGTCTGCTGAGCTATCTGGCTGGCCCCCAGAGTTTATACTCTTAAACTAGCCTCTCCTTTGAATGGTACAGTGAGAACCAAGCATGATTTATCTCCTTTAAGGGCAGAGAACAAGTCTCATAATAAATACTCAAAGATGAACCAGGTGTGGTGGTGCACACCTGTAAATCCCACCATTCAGGTGGCTGAGGCTAACCAAACTACATAGCAAGAGCCTGTGTCAAAAAACAAAACAACAGAAACCCAAAAAGAACAAAAAAGCTATTAAAAAATGTTAGTGATTATTGCAGCGCTACAGCATCAGCTTGCAGGTGACCCAGATAGAGTGCAGACTTTGCTTCTTTCAGGAATAGCGGTTAAGGAGAGATGCTGAACTGGAAAGATCACAGCGTCTGCCTTGAACTGGACTCACCCGGTACAGGAAATGGCAGGGGTCAGGAGCCGTGTGGCCCCAGCTGTGGCAGCTGCTGACTCAGGAGAGGTGACAGGCAGTTGGCATCCCTAGAATTCTTTGTCAAGACCTCAAGAGTGAATTGTTTCAAGTTCTCCCGGCTGTGAACAGGGCCTTCCAGTTACCGCCTCCCAGAGCGCATACCTGTTCTGTTCCTATCCCCGACTCTGCCCTCATCTCCTTGTGGTGAACTCCTGTTCTTTTATGTGACACCTACCCACTTGCTACTTGAAGGTTAAGCCCCTCAGCGGCTCGTTGGAGGTACGGAACCTCAGGCTGTACCCCAGCCCCACTGAATCTGACTGCACATTAAGTGTGAATTTTCATTTTCAATCATGTGGATGTTTGAATTTGATTCCACTGATTGTTCCACACTTCTGACTGGAGCTATGGTTTGGCTGGCTACGTGTGCCTGCTACTAGTTCTGGTCGAGAGTGCGCCCCATATCTGAGGTATCACTAAGAAGTAGGTTTTTATAGCCAGTTATAAATGCTATCTAGCGAAAGGAGCTTCTTAGCTCATTCCCAGAGCCCAGCCTGGGATAAGGGATGGCCGCTGGGTGCGGCAGAGGAACTCATGGTAGAGGTTCATGGGCCGAGAAAGTGCAAGGTTGGAGGGCCACAGTGTATCACCTGGCAGAGTCCAATGCTGAAGGTCAGAGAGGACTTGGGCTGCCATGGAAGTCTAGCAGGGCTGTAGAACGTGGTATGTGAGGGCTGAGGGCCAGTCAGAGGTGGGCACCCTTGGAGAGGGTGGTGCTTGTGGATGCCTGGAAGTCATAAAGAGATAGCAGGCAGATGAGAAAGATAATATCCTAGTTCTCAGACAATGGGTAGGAACAAGACAGGAGCACATAAAAGTCCCCAGTAGGTCTTCCAGGCGGGGAACCGAGCCAAAGAAATATGTGGCGGAGGCTTAGACGGAGTGATGCTCTGGGCCGGCCAGGGCTCCGGCTGGTTGAGTGGGGCTCTTGTGTTTAAACCCAAAGTCTGGAGGCCCAGGGAAGGCCTGCCTTTTCTGGCTTGAGAGTGCAAGTAAGTGGTGTCAGGTTGGCGGCTTTTCCTTATAGGGTTAGGACACTGTCCTCAACTGTCTAGTTCACCTGTGAACCGCGTTTCAGCATAAGCACGGACTTTGCCCCAACATATTCCTGAGATAGCAGCAGCCAGCCCGCTGGCTGGGTTCCCCCGCAGGACAGCCCGCCGCCCATGTGAGTGAGCTGCTGGCGCTCACCCTGGGTTCATTGCCAGTTTGTTTGGTGTGCGTATGTATGTCTGTGTAACATAGCTGAAGAACGAGTCACGGGTGAGCTGTCCAAAGTCCTTCTGAGGACATTCCAGGAAGACCAATGTCTTGGCAGAGCCCCAGATAACCCCCTTCCTGTTTTTTGTTGTTGTTGTTGTTGTTGTTTTAAAGAAGTTGTGTCTCAGAATGTGCCCCAGATGTCCTTTACAAGACTTGTACCCACCCCCCGATGGTGGAAAATGTGAATTCCTAGGCCCCCACTTTAAGCCAGTTGAAATGGAATCTTGGGAAGCTATCAGCTAGCCGCAGTGCTACACCACACCTGAGAACTTCTCCATGCCATGTTGCATGAAACTTCTGTGCTTGAACTGTGTGTACCCCCTGCCTGTTGCAGCTCCTTCCCTGGGGTGCCTGGTGAGGTCAGCTGAAGAGCCCCTGCTTCTGGTGACTTCCTTGCTTTCAGCGTCCCAGCTTGCTTAGTGTCCACTTGAGTCCTCCAGACGTAGATCATTTTTTTTTTAACATCATCTGACGGCTGTCTTCAGTGGTGAAGCACTCTTGCAGGTCTTCCCCAGACTCGGCACAAAGTTCATTGTGAACTGAGCGTTAATAAGTGAGTGGATAAAAAGAACCCATCTTCATTATTGGTTGGAATGTAAACTAGTGTGACCACCATGGAAATCAGTGTGGAGATTCCTCAAAAAAAACTATAGACATAGAGATCCCGTGTACCCAGGTCTTCCCCTTCTAGGTATCTCCCCCAAAGAATTAAGGACATTATACCTCAGCAATTCATACATGCCTGTGTTTATAGAACCACAGTCTATAGCAACTAAATCTTGGAAGCAGCCTGTATGTCCATCAACAGATGGCTGGATGAAGAAAATGTGATAGTTATACCCAATGGGGTACTACTCCATGAAGAATAAAGTTGAGTCATTTGTAGGAAAATAGATGCATCCTGAGACCATAATTTTAAGTGAAATAAATCAGAAACAGCTTAAATATGTCATGGTTTCTCTTATGTGACAGACCCAACGTGTAAGTAAATTAGAGAGCAAAGTAAAAGAGAGATAATAGCAAACAGGGAGATAGCTCTTTGGCCAAAGGGAAGGTGACCAAGAAAGAGGTGAGAGGGAAGGAAAGCGGGGGAGGGGGCTGAAGGAAGAAGAAGAGCTGTGTAGCTACACTGACTCCCTCTGATGAATGTAATCATTAGGAACTGCAAACATGTGCTAATAAAACTTTTAAAAAATAAATGAGTGGCTACAAGTAAAAAAGGTAGAGTAGCGGGGAGGCATGGCCATTTCCTATTAGCAGGCTGCAACCTCTTGCTCCTGGGGGGACGGAGCACAGAGGACTCAGCCCAGGAGGGCAGAGTGAAGGTGGCCAATTCTGCACTCCGCAGTAGGCTCGGAACCCTCCTGGGTTTCAGAGAAGCAGCAAGCATTGGCTGTATTTTAGGCAGTGGGGTAGAACTGTCCGCCTTGGTCGAGTTTGCATCCAGAGAGTGGGTGTTAGAGCCAAGGAGAGCTGAAAACATCACCTGGCAGAAGCCACAGCCCATCTCTTGGGGGCAAGGAGTCCCCATGAAGACCCCTTCCTGTCTCTGTGTTTCGCAACGGTTCCATAGCTTGAGATCCAGCTTGCTATCATAAAGGAGAATAAAGACTAAAGGATACTTTTCCAGACCCGGGCCTGACCCCAAACCAGGGCAGCTAGAATGCTCAGCCTTCCTCCGACTTTCCAGGCAGGAGGAGCGAAAGAATGGAGCTACTGGACCATGAAACTCCTGAGAGTCCTTTCCCCAGCGCTTCTCAGAACTTGCTACTGTGATTCCCTGTGTGAGGCTCGCAGTTGCCATTTGCCAAACCGGTAACTGTTGACCCAACAGAAATCAAACACATACCAGAAGTTCTAGACAGACTGCCTTAATCGTGTTGGTGGAGGGAGAGCCAGGTGCCTGTAATGGGAAGCGTGCTGCCCATCACCTACCTCTGAGAAGCAGAAAACATTTCCTTGTTCTTAACCGCTTGGACACCAGAAACCTGCTTTCCAAGCCAGGCGATGCCCTTAAGTTTGCCGGCAGACTCACGTGGGTGGCAGGCAGGCTGGGGGCAGGGCCTCTAGGGTCCACCCATGCTGCTGTGACCACAGAGGACCCAGCGGAGGAGGGCAGGGTGAGAAGGCTTGGGCTGCGGTACAGGCAGCAGGGCAGAGCCGTGGGGCACAGAGTGCCCACTAAGTGCTTCCTGGATGGAGCCTGGAAAGGCAGGCGCGGCGTCTGGGCTGTATCAGAAGCCCTCTGACATTCACTGTGATTCCGTGAAGGAGTTGGGTTTTGTAAGATGTTAAGCAACTA